>BGNK01004919.1:4201-45025 GCA_003297005.1 Symbiodinium sp. clade A Y106 | reverse complement strand
GGTGGTAGTAGGAGTAATGGCAGTACTTGTTCTATGTGACTGTACACATCTGTACACATCGGGGCCGTGACGTGTGTGCTTTTATGCATATTGTCTTAATTCGTACATGTTGGCTCAAGTGTGCACTTCTGTAAAGTGGCAGCTGGCTTCGTGCAGACTGCGGGAAAAAGTGGCACTGAGATAGGACTGCATCGGGTCGTAACATGATTGCTCTCGTTTTAACCGGTGCCTCAATCTCGTACCCCTAAAAAGCAATTTCCGACCGAGAAGACGGCTGTAGTAATGTGGTATTGCACACATAACAGCAGTCGCTGATGTATCGGAAGTGGTGACGCAAAGTGAATTGCCAGGATATGCCAGTTCGCCTCTATGTTGACACGCCGCAGACTAGCTCCAACTACTAGCTTGCCTGGGTTCATTAGCCCCGACACCTGAAGTCCTGCCAGCAACATGTCCAACTTAGTGAGGTGCGAACCTCGGTAACCGTGGGCTTGCCGACGATTTGCATAAACGGGTGCCTCGGCATGGTCGGGTAGGGTAGCGGGTGGTGATGCGTTGCGACATGACCTTTGTAGGGCCAACACTTCCGAGCAAGGCATACGCAAGCCCATAATATACTGGCATATATGTAAGCAAGGAGTAGAATTTGCAAGCAAACCACCGAAGTTAAGGTTGCGACAGGCAAGCTGTGGAAGTGGGTTGACACTCTTGTTGTGTTTATTTGTCGGCCCTTTTCATTCGCAAACCCATCTCAAACCCCTATCATGCAGCATCCATCTGTGCCGGGGGCCTGCACTTCACAGATGGACAGTTTTTCTGTCAGGCCCGGCAATGAGTTGAACTGTTGTGACAATCCTGTCTTTGCAGATTTGGGGTGCCTTGATTGAACCTATATAGAAGCAACCGCGCCCGTATGAGGCTGTGTGCGGGGAGAAGGCTTGGATCAGCAAAACTCATGGAAAAGCTACCTTTCATGCGGGATGGTGGAGTTCCAGAGCGCCGCAAACACCGTAAGGTTGCAATGTATCCGAAAAGAGCATGATGAATTAAGTCTTTTTGGATCGAGGGCATTCCACGTTCAAACCTGATCCAATTTCGAGTACGAAATAACATGCTCATGGTGATGACACAGGTGACAATGACGGTGAAGATGTTTCACGATGAAGATGATGAGACTGGTCATAATGACGGTGATGAGAAAGACCAACTCCAGATCACGATTACGGCCTACATGGGGTGTTTTCACCTGACAGAAACCTAAAAAATACAAGGCGGTCATGCAGGTCATGCAGGTAGACGACGATGATGGAGATCATGGTGCCCCAATGCGTTTTGAGTTTGGGCCCGAGGCTGGAGGATTTAGAGTTTGGTCATCGCAGGTTCACGGCTTTGGGTTTAGGGGTGTTTTGTGATTGGGCTGATGGCTTGTCGGAGCTGTTGGCTTTTGGGCTTTCCGAAAATTTGAGGTCAAGGGTGGCTACGGAAGCGAAGCACGAGAACGGATGTTTCAGCAGCGGACTTTGCAAAGTCAAGACTGCACGAGGCTCTGTTCTCTGTCATGGTGTGGTGGGGTACAAGCCCAGAACTTAGTTTCACTTGCCGGGCCTGTTTGGGGTTTAGACGCGGTAAGTAATTATAGCGTTTCCCAAACTGCTTCTGGACTTGATTCGAGCGCTGCTTCCATGCCTGACTCACCCAGCGCCGACCTGTTCAAGCTCGCCTGCCATTGCAGATTTGCCGGAAGCTGCGTTTTCACGGGAGACCAACAGTTTTTGAGCTTTGTGGCATTGGAAGAGGCTTCGAATTGTGCACGCCAAAAGCTCAGATCTTCGGATGATGCGTTCTGACTGCGCATTGCTGTCTTCGCTTCTGCAGTCCAAAGAGGCAAGACTTGTCGCCACTGGCACTAAACACCTGGAGTCTCGGGATATACAGGTCGGAAAACACGACAGGATTCAGGCATCTTGGAGGTTACATGAGATGCAGGCATCGTCGAGGCCGAGTGATTTGCAAACACCGATGGGGCATGTGACATGTGCGCCACGTGCTCAAGCAGGTGGACCTGTGCGATCTTGCGGTTGGTTTAAGAGTGTGTAGTCGTAAACTACATCCGACACGCAAATCGTGAAAAACATCTTACACCTTAAGCCACAACCCTGTCTGAGCGCTTGACGCTGACGCAAATGTCAGCAAAGTGAAGTGTAGCCGCCACATGTTTAGCCGGAGCAAGTATGCATGCCATCTATCTACGCTTTCTCTTGAACCGATCGTGGCTCAGCTGGGCTACCGACACTGAATGTTGTTGGGGCACTCGAGGGGTGCTACTCCCTGAGCCGTGAATCCCAAAGCCGCAAATGGGGGAAACATTTCGGCAGTTTGGGGAAGTTCTTCAACGCTTAGACCACCCATACAAACGCAACCACAAAGGTCGCATGGTGCGCCTACCGGAGGCGCCTCGCGGCATCACGGAAACTCCCGCTACGCTACGCACTGAGAACTAGAACCTCAGAGCGTACCAACACTATTTAATGTGGACCTTCGAGCTACTCGACGCCTGCGACGTGCTTCTTTTCCATTGCCTTCGCTCGCCAATGTCCAGAGCAACAAAAAGAAATTCAGGGTGAATGGAAATTTTTGAAAAGGCACGAGTCCTAAATGAAGTGAATGAGCCTGAACCTGGCATGAACATCTGGATGCCTTGCTCTTGGTGTATGCCTGTGTCAGCGCAGATGCATAAGTCTCAGCCTGAGCCTTGATGTGCCTCGCCATAGACATGCGGCTTATGCGGCTTGCAGAATGGAAGCAGAGGCACGGCGGATGTCAGGCTGGCATCCACTGCGACTCTCGCGACTCCGACTCCAACTCGGTGCCGAGGTGACGCAACCTTTATGTTGGAGTGGCCAGCGGCCATCCTCATTGGCACCTCAACAATCGACTGCAAGCTGTGCAAGCTGCATGAACCATCCCTGATCTTCCGTGACCTGCGTGCTTCCAACGGGCACAGAGGCTGACAAGCTGCGCCAACAAGCATTACGGACGAATTAAAAAACCGAAAGGATCCGCCTCAGCAGCACGTTCTTTAAGCGCGGCCTCCCTGCAGGAGGCTGTGAGGCTGTAGGTCCGACGACAAGGCCCGAACGCCTGGAAGCTCGGGGTCCTGTCGCGGGACACCACCAGAAACACACGACATACAGATCGAATCCTCTTCTATAAGAGCATCACTTCGAGCACGGGGCCCTTACCACGCTTTGCCCACTCCATTCCCCAGTTCACTCTCCGTCAGCTGCAGTAGCCACGCAGGCAATCAGAACAAGCCACCAGAGAGCAGGGTTGCTTTGTGGGGAGCCCACACATTAACTTCATTTCAACATACGAGTGCAAGATCCAAGCTCGTGGCATGTCACTGTCGGAGTGTCGGAGCTGAGAGCAAGAGATTGTACGCCTGGACATGTGTCGTGCTTTGAAATGAGGCATACTCGAAGCAAGAGCCGAGGAAGTCGTGGGAAGCTCCTGCTGAAGGAGCCAGAGAAGAACAATGATTTCAAAATTTCATCTTATGAAAGTATCACGGCAGAGTTTCCCGGGCATGGAAACTCGTCTGCTGCTTGGGGTCATCAGATACGCCACCAGTAGCGAAGGAGAGCGGCTCATGCCACCCTGATGAGGGGTTTCCTTTGACCTGCTCGTCCTTTCGACTTTCGTGAGCTGTTGGCTGTGGGCACATCGCTCTTTTCTCCGGTGCTTCCAAGCCTCTACAAGAATGCTTTCATCGAGGCCTTGCAGTGCACGAGAACTGCTCCGTGACGTGCTTCTGCGTGGATGAAGTCGCAGCTTGCCTTGAAAACAAGGTCTCCTTTGCTTTGCGTTTCTCCACATGATGCGTTTTGATGCTTGGTTTCGGTTGTGAGCAGTTCAGCGTCAGCGTCAGCCCCAGCTCCGAGGACTTTTGCCTAGGCCTGGGCCTAGGAGCTCCCGGGACTGGACCTTGTAGCTCAGCCTCTTCTCAGCCTCTTCGCCTCTCTGCACTCCGGCAAGTCACCGAGGAAGGAGGAAACGAAATAACTCCACGTTCTTAGACGGGTCAACGTGCCTCAGGCCTGAGTTCTGCGCATGCCTCGTGGCAATACCATGTTGAAAGAAGTCTTTGGCCGCTTGGAGCTCCTTAGACTCCTCTGATTCTTTGAAGCCCTTAAGATGCCTCTGACTTCTCGCTACAACAATACAGCGCTTCTGGAAGCGTGGTGCGAGATGCTGCGGCCACGACGGGCACGGCATGCTGGGCATGCCCTTAAGCTCATCGACTGCAGCTTGTGGTTCTCGGATAGCTAGGTAAACTAGGCTTAACTAACCTGTGAAGACTGCACTCACACCGGCCACTGAAGCAGCGCTCTTCTCCGAAACACTGTACCAACCAAGCGAAAGTGGCGGAAATGCCGCGGCTGGGCATCCTTTCAACTTCACCCGGGTGACAGTGAAGAGTAGTCGAGGCGGGTAGCTGCGGCAGGAGGGTGCTCATTTAGCGCATTCTGTGCGCAGATGAAACATGCCGTAAGCCCCTGCCTGGCCCTATATCCTAAGATTCCTGAATCTGCGAGTTTCAGGAAGCTGGCCCAAGCATCGGAAGGGTTCGTTTTGCAGCGCCGTGACAGCGCGCACCCGGCCGCGCGATCGCAAGTGCTGCCTGTGCCCGCATGCACTCGTGTTAAGTTCACGGCCGAATCGTCAAAGCGTGATGGNTCGGAAGGGTTCGTTTTGCAGCGCCGTGACAGCGCGCACCCGGCCGCGCGATCGCAAGTGCTGCCTGTGCCCGCATGCACTCGTGTTAAGTTCACGGCCGAATCGTCAAAGCGTGATGGCAATTCACAGCGCGGCTACTCGCAAGACAAGCATCTTGGTCAGCTCCAACATGGTTTGGACCAAGGTCTTGAGGCTGGTGGATGCCTGACGAATCTGACGAAATCATTTCGGCATGCAAGGCTCTCGAAAGCTCGCGAAGGTGCTCTCCGAAGAGGCCCTGGACATGAAGATGCGTTTGAAGATGGCTTAGTGGACAACACCGCTTGCACGGATTCCTCTGGCCTTCAAGTCTTGAAGCCCGCATGTGCTGAAGGAAGTCTCAATCCTGTGCGGCTTTGTCTAATCGATACCAAGTGTCTCGAGCAGGACTGTGCCGGGCTCAGGCTTTCCAACCTGCGGGACCACATAAGCTTTTGTCATCTGCCACGGATGCGAGCTCGCGAGCNTGTGCGGCTTTGTCTAATCGATACCAAGTGTCTCGAGCAGGACTGTGCCGGGCTCAGGCTTTCCAACCTGCGGGACCACATAAGCTTTTGTCATCTGCCACGGATGCGAGCTCGCGAGCGCAGCCCATATCAAGCAGCACTCACGTCACCGTAGAAACAGGCATGGGCTTTGCTGCTAGCTTTCAGCTGCCTTGTCATGGCGTGCTGCCAACCTCAAGCATGCACACACCCCTACGCCGTCGCTCTAGTCCGTTCGATGAGCGGCGGCAAACGCCGGCAGAGCGTGCAGCTGAAGCTCCATCTGCTCCCAGTACGCCGAGCACAGATCCCGGTCCACATTCCCAGCATGGCCCAGGCTCTCACAACGCCACACATTTAGCATTGCTGTCTGCTGCTCATACAGCTGCTCTGCATGCCGTTTTCGGTTTAGGGCTTTGAGCAGATGTGCACACCTTCGAGAGAAACTGCAACGCCGCTCTAGTTTCTGAGCACACCTGGAGAGCTAAAGGCTTGCCACTGCCATGCACGACAAACTCTGGTCCACTAAAGAAGTGGCTCCAGCAAGTGTGCACGCAAAGCGCCACGACCTACCGCGTCCCGGAGCTTGTGTAAGCAAAGGGTGCAACCCACCAGCGGTGCTCTGATCCACACCCTGTTGATGGAAGCTCTCTTAGTGTTGGTCCAGCACACAAGGCTTGGCCTACGGGGCTGTGGGTTGATCAAACAGCGTACGACGCGGAGATCCTTAGGACTAAGAGGAATGTCGGAGGTCGGGCTTTGCACTGACCTGGCCCAAAAGCCTGGAGCCAGTCGGTCGCCACGCACAGCTGCACATGCGAGCACCGACTGGGCTGCCAGGACGGAAAATTTGGGTCCCCTGCCTGCAGTGAGGTGTAGACAGCAAGGGCAAAGCTGGCAGCTCATGCTTTGAGGAGCCTAATACTTCGGGGTACCGCCGCCAAGTTTAGCTCCTGGGCAACTCTGCTTGAGCTAGGTATACCATCTCAGACAAGCACAACCTGTATGCAGGCTGAGGCTAGGAAGCTTGGGGAACTGATGGGGGCACAACACAATTGGAGCAAGGGCCAAGAAACCTTGCAAAGTTGTGTTGAACCAGGCGAGGTAGGGGCACCCTTGCAAATGACATGTTGGGAGTTTGGAAACAANGGGGAACTGATGGGGGCACAACACAATTGGAGCAAGGGCCAAGAAACCTTGCAAAGTTGTGTTGAACCAGGCGAGGTAGGGGCACCCTTGCAAATGACATGTTGGGAGTTTGGAAACAACCGGACAGTGGGACTCCACAGAGCCAATTCCAGTGCACTTCCTCAGAACAGAGAGCGTGCTGATGGTTGCTCAGAACTTTGCTCGTGAGCAGTATGAGAATGTGCCCTAGATCTCGACAGATGTTCGACACCCGCAAAGGATCAAAACTTAGGGCAAGAACTTGAAAGTTCGTCATTGTGTCTGGCGACAGATCACCGAGTCCAACGCACGTCCAAGCCCGGAAAGCCTAACCGCTCTGGCTCAGGGCTGAACCGCGAAACCAAACACCGGTGAAGCCAAGAAGCCAAACTTCCACGAAGCATTTCGATGCTCGACCGATCCAGTGNGGGGAACTGATGGGGGCACAACACAATTGGAGCAAGGGCCAAGAAACCTTGCAAAGTTGTGTTGAACCAGGCGAGGTAGGGGCACCCTTGCAAATGACATGTTGGGAGTTTGGAAACAATCGGACAGTGGGCAGAGCCAATTCCAGTGCACTTCCTCAGAACAGAGAGCGTGCTGATGGTTGCTCAGAACTTTGCTCGTGAGCAGTATGAGAATGTGCCCTAGATCTCGACAGATGTTCGACACCTGCAAAGGATCAAAACTTAGGGCAAGAACTTGACAGTTCGTCATTGTGTCTGGCGACAGATCACCGAGTCCAACACACGTCCAAGCCCGGAAAGCCTAACCGCTCTGGCTCAGGGCTGAACCGCGAAACCAAACACCGGTGAAGCCAAGAAGCCAAACTTCCACGAAGCATTTCGATGCTCGACCGATCCAGTGNCACGTCCAAGCCCGGAAAGCCTAACCGCTCTGGCTCAGGGCTGAACCGCGAAACCAAACACCGGTGAAGCCAAGAAGCCAAACTTCCACGAAGCATTTCGATGCTCGACCGATCCAGTGAATCCTGCACAAACTCTGGTCCACCCACCAGGGCAGGGGCTCTTCGCCACGACCTACCGCGTCCCGGAGCTTGTCCAAGCAAAGCTTGTGGCCGGCGGCCCAGCTCGAGACGTAGATAGAAATCGATTCTTTACCAGCTTTGATAAGCCAGCAATTAAGGCACTACTTACATTCACATCCAAGAGAACTCAGCGTCAGTATCTGCCAGAACAAGCTCGATGGCGACATTCGGAGACCCCAAATAAACAAAGTGTGGTCCCCTGCCCTGGCCCAGTCGCTGCAGGGACGCCGTGAGACATGGTACTTGGATGTGCCAGCTGCGCCATGTCTCTGGTGTCCCAGCCCGCAAATCGCAAGATGACACTGTAAATGGGCGCCGAAAGGACAGAGAGAGCGTTGTTTTGAAACGTTCGTTCGTTGGCTGAAGTTCAATCCGCCCTGAATGCAGCGAAAGCTAACACGGGCTTTGGGATCAAGTCCAGAGTCATAAAGCCGCAGGAGCGGCTTTCCTCGTCGTCTCACGCATGTACAGCGATGCCGAAGGCAAGACGTGAAGCAGTCCAAACCATGCGAGCTTTCGACGTGCCCTCATACTCCTCAAGAAGCCGACGCACCGAACAGGTGCTGAGATCAGAGAAACCAGTTCCAGAGCCCACCCAGCACAGTACAGCAAAGGCTTCCTCAGGAAGTCACTGCCCGCTGTCCAGATTCCAGATCCTCGTATTGGGAATTTCAGGACGGTTCCAGACCATCAGGCCGGGTGGCCAGGCCTTTGAGAAATGCCGCGCCGTCTGGGAAAGGAGCAATGCAAAGGTCCCAAACGCCCTCGACACGGACTGGCTGTAACAGACACCGAGCTGAAGGGGCTCGGCAAGGGCAAGACTTGGAACAGCACCGCTTGATGCCTGCGGCGCCCGTTTTCGCGATGCAGCAATGCGGACAGCTGCAAGATCTCTACTACATCTCTTTCTGCGTTGTGCGTCCTTAGGGCAGCACAGGCAGCGACTAGCCTGCGTGGACTCCTGTGGAGAGGCAAGGTGAGCCAGGGCCGTGGCTCAAGCTTGCAGTACCCAGGCGGTGCGGGTGCAACAGCCTAAAGAAGCAGAGCCATACGCACAAGGTGAGTTCACGGCGGTATCTGGTCTCCGTCATCCTGGTTGATGAAATAGACAGCTCAGGTGACCCTTGCTTCCGACCTGCCCATGCATTCAGGTGATCTTTGTGCAGACGGCAGACTCTAAGTGTCATACTTAGACGCAGCCTGCGCTTCAACCGGGGCCTAGGGTGGAGTTGCGCAAGCCATGCACCTAAATAGATCCCTTATGACGTCGTCTGGAACATAGCCGTGTCCACACTAGGCCGGGAGAGGGGTTTACCAATAAAGTGAGTGTACGCAAAAGCCGGCCGTGTGCCTAGGCTGCCGACATCCCAAGCTTCCTGCAGGCAGCTACAGCTCCAAGTCGACAGTCGCTGAGGGCAAAGGCTCTTTCAGGGTCGCTTGCGACATGCACTCAGGAACCGAAGCCAACACGGGCCATGGCACAGCCACCAGTCGAAGCTGAAGATATAGGAGGTGAGGCAGCACAGCTCTGCTCACCTTGATCTCCAGCTCAGCCCCCTCTGTGGTATTGCAGCTTGTCTTCGCAGGGACTTCCGATCTGCGAGGTTTTGGGGACATGGCTCTGAGGAAAGTTGACCACAGCCTGGTCAATGCACCAGGTCACATGGTCACGGTGTGGCGAGTGCACCCCATAATTTTTGATCGGTTCAAAACCAGGCTCTGCTTGGACAACTCTAGAATGGTCTCTCCAGGTCCGACTTTCGATGGAAGGCGACTCTGCCTTCTTTCACGCTGGCCTGGACTCCTAGACATGGCACCAAGCCCAACCTGAACCGTAGAAGCTCAAGCAAATGATCAAGCCAAACGAAGCCCTCTCCGAGCCCTTGCCGACTCAGAGCATGTTCTTGCGCCGCTGCTGGTCTGTATTACGCCGGCCCTGCCAGTGATCATCCGCCAGCGGAGGCACTCTTCGTACGAAACAGTCTCTTGCTCGCGCCAAGAGCGAGAGCTACGCGGGCGATGCGGCACGTCCTGAATGCAGAGGATAGGAGGCTTAGGATTTGGAGGGGCCCTTCCTTTGGACTTCCACACCATGGATTCACCTGTCGTAGAAACGAGAACACAAGCTGAAGGAGAAGGATCGAAGTAGAAAAGGAAAGCTCGGTTCTAAGTTTCGCCCCTACCGAGTGCCGAAGTCATAAGGACCTCCGGGTCCAAGTGCCAAGCAAAGACTGATTATCGGTGCGTGGCAGGCACTCTACATTCCAGGCAGGCCTTTCGTCCTTCCTTCAGCTTCAATCGAAGCGAAGAACAAGACTGCAGTGGCAAGCTGAGTCTGAGAGAGAGTGAGCTGCCAAGGGATGCAAGTGCTTTGACTTCCACATGCTGCCCACTTTGGCCAACCCAGTTCCAGTTCCACCGTTTGGGACCGGAGCGACTGTCGCGAGAGTGACGAGTTGCAGGTGCTGGGTCCTCCGCCCTCGCGCTGAGGATGCGGTTTGATGTCTTGGTTGTCTTGAAACTGCTATGGCCGTTGCTCTGAGACCTGTGCACGTGCTCACGGATGCCAAGCCTGGCACGTGGAAAGACGTGTCTGTAGACAGGCGCCTCCAAACGGGCGCACAAGGAATGCAAAAGCCGGGCTGCAGCCAGGCTGCCCTTTCCAGGCTTAGTCTCTTGTGGACTTTTCGTTTTCACACCGCTTTTTCTGGCACGAGCGGGTCACAGCATGTGGTGCCAAGTCTCGGTTCCATGCCTCGCACCCTTCTCTCTACACAGAAGGATCCCGTGACTCAGGTCTCGGGCTGAGATCGGGAAAGCAGCAAGAACATCGCGCTTGTGTAGCAGCATGGCACGTTGCTGGGCACGTCCGAGACATATCAGGCTTCTTGTCACTGGCGAAGGAAAAAAGCAAGGGCATCCGCATTGGTGAGCAATGGGAAGGGGCCCTTATCACTCTTATGGCTTCGTTTTGCAGGTTGTTTCAGGTGGCATTGGGCCTCGAGACTTAGACTCTTAGAGCTTAGGGCTTCAGCGATGCCTTTGCCTTTACTCCGCAAGATGCCATCGTCAGGACCAGCGACCAGATTTTTGCTTTACTCGGAGGGCTTCTGCCACGAAGAGGGCGCGGCCTGCATACCTCCAGCTAGGACCGTATGGCCTGGCAGAGTGCGCAAATCAGATTCTGTGACCTGGAAAGAACCACAGCAAGCAATGTACGGAAGAAGCGCTCGGTGTCAAACCTCCTGGCATGAGTCTCTCCATAGCCCAGAAAGGCCGATGATCGAGAGCCCAACCTGCGAAAGGCTATGCAAAACAACCCTTGCAGCGCCCGCGGGATGTCTCGCGATGCCACAAACACCCGCCACGAACTACTGTGGCTTGATGCTGTCCTTGAGATGCAACGATGCCCTGGTCAGCCATGCCAGAGCCTAATGTGTCGGCGATATCTTCGCAGCTGCACGAGTGCAGGCCTCTTTCAGTCGACATCCCCGCACTGCCTTGACCACGAAGCACCTGCGCAACCACAAACGACTTGCAGTGACCTGGAACTGTCTGCACTTTCATCGGCACCACTCCCGACGGTCCCCTAAATAAGCCATGTATTAGAGCCAATGAAGTCTGGCAGAGCTGTATGTAACATCAACTGCGCAGCATTGCGCAGCAACACGCACCAAGTTCTGTCAGGCGTGCCGTCTACATGCAGTGTGGCACCGACCTCAGGAAACCACGTCAGCATGCTGATGGACTTTATACTCCGACAGCTTTCGCAGACCCTTGTTTATGCAACCCTTTGCGTGACACCTTGGAGTGCAGCTACCACTTCAGGAGAAGGCAATAGGATCTGGAAATCATGAATCTGCGTTTACATCTAGCAACCTACGAGCTTGCAGTGGCAGTGGCCTGAAGCTCCGAAAGCCGAAATGACTGGCTTGAGTACAAAGCAGTTTCTGGTGGCGCCGGGGAGGCTTTGTGTGGTGCCCCCCGTTCAACAGCGTCGCTCAGGGTGAGCAAACTCACAGCTTTACCCTCCCTGCGTCTTCGGACCTTCATTGTCCATGAACCGCTGGCCAAGGGGGCATCTATGCACCTTTACCACTTACTGCAGAGACACTACATGCTCAGGTGTGACCTGACGTCGTGAATCTTGCAATGCAACGCAAGGCGGCAGTGGTGGCCCATGTTGACAATGGAGCTATAGAGGCGGGGGCAGGACTTCCTGGTACGGTACTCCTGCAAGTCAGTGCCTCGCCGCTGCAGGTTATGCAGGGGCACATCAGGATCGCGTGTGCGGCTTGAGCTGTCAGTGCGTCGTCCCGGGTTAGGATTTGGACCGGCATGTCGAGCATGAGCATGTGGGCCATGTGCAGCAATTCTGCACGATAGTCGCAGAATCTGCTTACTGGGAATTCACGAGCTGGGCAAGCCTGGGCGGGTTCAGAGTGTATATAGGATCTCGGGCCTGCAGTGAAGTCAGGCAGCCTGCTCTTCAAGCAGGAATCACAGGCACAGTCTGTGTCTTGGTACGGGTCGGTGAGTCAAAGGTCTTCTGACTGTGCCACCTGTTGGGGCCGAGTTGCCAGACCTTCGGCATACTACTCGACATCGTCGTGAAGGCGTCCTGTGTGGCTCGATGCTTTCACTGAGCACACACTGAACTCCGCATGTCCTCGGAGGCGACCAAGCAGCCACTACGATTTTCTAAAGTCCATGACGGCACCCGAAGACAATTAAATAATTAAATGTTGCCACTTGATTCCATACGAATGGCGCAGACAACAGCATCGCTGGGTATGCGGGACAGGCTCCAGCTTTGACTTTCCGTCGCCATGCTTCTTTGGTTGCTTATGAACGACTGCTGCAACACCGAAAGTCACGAGCTCCGAATGCTAGAGTGCCGTTCGTGCCATCGTCTCCTCAGCAATAGCTTCACAAAGGTGTCAGCGGCTTATGCTTCCCGTCTCGTTTTCTCCCCGGCCTAACAAGTCTGCTCCGCAAGGAAGCACCGGTAGAATGAGTGTTCCAAGCAAGTGTCTGCACAAACCGCCGACGGAGGGAACGACACACAACGACAGAAGCCCGCTTGGAGGTGAGGCAGCTGTGAAACCTGCTCAAGATTGTCGTGGAAGCCGTGGGTTTATGGGATTTCCATAGGCTGCATCATCCTACAACCCTACACGCTGCCTTTAAGGACTACAGCCAGGTCAATCTCTGGCTTCTCGACACGCTGCCAGGCACGCTGCGAGGTGCAAGGAGAGCAGAGCTCCTAAAAAACGCCAAGGAGACGCATGCGCATGCGCGAAGCGGCGCATGGGGGTCCACGCGAGCCTGTGCCCTGCTGCGGGCTGCGGGGGACGCGTCGTCCCGTCCCTTCCTTTCCTTCGGCCCTTCGGCTGCCGACAGCTTTGTGGCAAGACGCGGCAGCTCTACAAAGCAATGCGTGCAGGCTGTGCAGGGCAACCTTGCATCACCCCTTGCAAACCAAACTACAAGGGCCCAAACCCATCCAATGACACGGCTGCGCGCGGACGCTCAAAAACCTTTCTGGAATGCTCCTGATCGAGGTGCTGAAACTGCTTTTGGTTCCATGTCGGATGGGAAGCATGCTTGGCAGGGCAGCATGCCCGCCAAGCCCGCCTCCGCCTCTGTCAGAGGGCAGCAGGCCGGAAGCTCTACGGTGTCCCAGTGTCTGCGATGAAGCTCGTTCGTCAGGTGTGACTGCCAGCAGCGCATTCCACAACGTCCACAGCATCGTGTCCAAGCCGTCGGAGTGCTACAAGTTCAATCCAACCCGACATACCCGACAAGAGTTCAAGCTTGCAGGTCGGCTGTAGATTTCCCCGAGAGAGAGCTGACGTGACACTTTCCCCGGCTACCCGCGGTGAGCAGATCTGTAATCTGATTCTCTGCCGCCGCATGGCGCGCATGCCTGACTTACAACGATGTTCGCCGGGTTGCGGTTGCCCATAGCATATAATAGCGTCAGGGGACATGACACGCGGCAGTGGAGGCACTTGTGAAGCGTCATTGCCAGGGCTTGCGTGCATATTTTCGTGCTTTGTAGGGATTACAGCGTTTGTTTGTTTGCCCTGTTGGTTTGGGCCATGGATATGATTGTAAAGCCGATTTTTCGCAAATTTATGGCTGCATGCCAATCGCTGAACCAGTCCCGTATGGTCCTGCAGCTTGACCTTGAAAGAGGGATGCACCCCTTCCGAAAATCCTGCTTGACATCTTGAACCTTGCACATGCAACCCTTTGTTGACTCCTTCCGGCCGATTCTGCCGTTAGACGAGATCTCCCACCTCCCACATCTCTCTTCGTCTTCAATTTGCCGCTTGCAAGGAACGTGCGGAGGAACTGAAAAACTCGCAGCTCGTGAGTTCAGTTAAATTAAACGGCTCACATACCAGTGCAGCTGGGAACATGGAGCTGCTGCACGCCGCAACAAAATGCAAGTGACGCAGCTGTGTCACACGGGGTGTATGGCTTTTTCCCAGACTTCTCTGAGTCTCTATCCTCTTGTTGAAGTTAGTACCTTCATGAACCTGCAGAGCATGGAGGACGACGGTCCTTGCCTTCAGCTGCAAGGCACTTTGCAGGACCCGTGCCTGCATGAGGGTCAGGACTGCCCATTGCTGCCGCATTCGGAGATCCTGGAGTTGAAAACCGACGGAGTCAGATTTGCCAAGCAAGGACTATGCAACAATCAGTTTGGCCGGGGTTTCCCTGCAAGAGTGCATAAAGATTCGGCTGTGAGGCAAGTCCCGCAATTCTTGCGGCAAGTTCTGCAAGCCGCTCTAGAACTACAGCAAAGCAAATACTAACAAGAACCTGGACAATCTCGAATAGGGCAACGTTCAATGCGGGGAGCAATTGTTAAACTCTCGCAAGACACACCTCACAGGGAAAACGGGGGACAGAACCTGCAAGGACCCAGCGTGCGTGATTGCCAAGTCCTAATCAGCCCCAGCAGATCCAGATTTGCCCAGGAGCCTTGCCAAGCTCCACGATCGCGGAGGCCATGTGCCAGATAGGCAGTAGCGGGTATGCAAGGATGGCTGCGCGAGTTCTTCTCTGCTACGAATGGTGAAATGTGGTACATGGCGCTTTGGCTACTACACCGTTACTCGAAGGATGCTGCTGCCCGTTTAAACAGCACATTTATCCGATACGCCAAAATACCAAAAGCAGAGTCGATGTAGGACGACATTAAGCTGGCAGACTCCCGATGACTAGGCCTGACTACTCAGCCTGTCAGGAATGAAAAATAGAATGAAACACGAGGACATGTATGAGGGCCCAGACGATGGCCCTCACTGGCAAACCAGGTCCAAGCCGAAAACATTGGCCTTCTGTTCCTTGTTCGTTCCTTTTTCGTACGACTGCTCTGAAAACCATCTGCTACTGAGATGCACCCACGGTCTTCGTGGGACTCAGCAAGCCTCGAAGCTGACAGCAAAGCGTGGATCAGGCATTATTGTTGTCCGCCACATTTCCCGGGTGAAGTTCTGATCGTACGAGGTGGCACAATGCATGGTAGACCGAGTGTCGCAAATTGCAAAGTCTCCAGGCAGCCAGTTCCACACGATCGTAAATTGAGGTGCAGTGGCATGGACCAAGAGATCCTGAAGTATGGCAACCTCGGCTTTCCTTCTATCGACACCGTGGGACTGCTGGCTGTTGCTATAAGATCATAAGATCAGCTTCATTTTTTGCGGCGACCGTTCACCTCTTTCACCTCTACAGATGCTGCAGTTTGCGATTTGCGGTAACAGTAATTACGCAGTATGCAGCATGTCTCACGTTGCGGAGGCATGCTGTATCCGCTGACTGTGCAAGCCCAATGCTAGATATTTGGCATGCCCATGCCTAGAGGGCCCAGATGTTTGACATGCGCATGCCGCCGAACAGTGAAGACAAGTGAACACGCTCTTAGGTGCAGGCACGGTGCTGAATCATCCTCCTCGCCGGTTTCTTCATAGTGACGCAGCTTGGAAGGACACATCTCCTCAATTTCCAGCTTAGGACAAAACTTGTTGCTCCATCTTGACATGCTGACTGCAGTCAGGCATCTTGCCCCTTGTCGACGAGCGAGCACGTGCTGGAATTGATACCATAAATGGAATGCTGGTTCGTTTCTGGATGCTGGAGGCAAAGGGGCACACGGCGTGCGGGATTCCTGCATCGCTCCTCCAGGGGACGCTGACTGCGAGGGCGCAAAAGTGGACGCATGCACTGATGATGCAAATGAATAAATGACAACGTGGTGACAACTGGCACAGTAGAGGTACGGAGCTCACAACACACTAAGTGCCAACACATAGGTGCGGTACAATTCGCGCAGTGTTTAAAATGAAACCTTGTGCTGCTCTCTCACTTTGTCGTGCGTTCGATCACCTTCTGCCAACATCAACGACTGCTTTGTAGACTTGGTGTGACAGCGTGTATCCTCATGCAGCATCATTGGATAGGCCGGATTGCGAATTCTGATCTTCGCGTCGTGGTGAGCCAAGCTGCAGATGCAGATCAGTTTCCTCAAATTCGAACACATCAGCGAGCTGTCTCCACGAACCACGAGAGCAAAACACACTTGAAGGAAAAGCTGCCCACGGGTGTAGTTTCCTTGTTTTCAGCGGGTCACAGCTTCGGGCCTTCAGAACCGTGGGTCGCAGGCCGCTGCGCACAGGCAGCACCCCGCGGGACGGGCCGAACCCAAACCCTCAAAAGTAAATAATATGGGTTGGCAACCTCCAAGCCGGAAACGAAGATGTGAAAGAACAAACTCTGACAGAAGATGTTGCTTGGCAAGCGTTTGAAAAACCCAAAACACGATCTACTTCGCAAACCCCGAACCCCTAATCAAGATGATGCTTTGTAAACCCTTGTACACCCCAAAAGAAGATGTTGGTTGGCAACCAACCCCCAACCCCAAAAGAAAACGCTGGTTGGCCTAACACTCCAAACGGAGATGTTGGTTGCCAACGGTTGCTAACTCCACAACCCTGACAAGAAGCTGTTTTTACACACCGAAACGTTACCGGGGATGTTGGTTGTTGTGGCAAAGCCTGATTACGCCCTTAGCGGAGGCCCTAGGCCCGTGAAGGAACTTGAATAACACCAAGCGCAAAAGAAAATGCGTTGGCTGGCCAAAACCCGCAAAACCTGGAAGGAGATGTTGGCGGGAAATCCACAAACCCCAGAGGGAGATGTTGGTTGGCAACCCCTTCACCCTGAAACGTCGGTTGGCGACTCCCAAATCCAAGATGGAGATGCTGGCTGGCAAAGTCCAAGCCGTGAATGAAGATGCACATCGGCGAACCCCAACCCCGAAAAGAGATGCTGGTTGCCAAGCCCCGCGCCCCAGCAACAGACCCTAAGCCGTGAAAGACTTATGTCGTACTTCGCAACTGCTGTCATCCAGTTTAAGCAGTGAAAGCAAGCAGCCGCCCTCGCTTTTGTGACATGCGGAATGTTGTCTGAGCAAGCACGGCTGAAGCCGGTAGCTGCTTGGAACCTAAATGTGTAGCTGCAAGGCATGACCTACCTTGGCCACTGCTTGGCAAAAAGCACCGCCACAGAGATGCATGGCAGA
This sequence comes from Symbiodinium sp. clade A Y106, assembly GCA_003297005.1. Taxonomy (NCBI): domain Eukaryota; class Dinophyceae; order Suessiales; family Symbiodiniaceae; genus Symbiodinium; species Symbiodinium sp. clade A. Next base: position 27,954 of record BGNK01004919.1, on the reverse strand, counting down.
TGCATGCACGACAAACCAGCAACTAAAGTAAGGTTGAGTGGAGAGGAAGTGGTGGTTCAGCTTGGAAAGGAGCCTGAAGGCTCCGTCGTCCGGACATCATGTTATGTCCTACTTCTCAACTGCTGTCATCGCTGAACAGTTTGAGCATTGAAAGCAAGCAGCCGCCCTCGCTTTTGTGACATGCAGCTCGGGCCATGGAATGTCCTCTGAGCAAGCAAGGCTGAAGCCGGTAGCTGCTTGGAACCGCAGCTGCAAGGCATGACCTACCTTGGCCACTGCTTGGCAAGAAGCACCGCCACAGAGATGCATGGCAGATGCATGCACGACAAGCCAGCAACTAAAGGCTGAGTGGAGAGGAGGTGGCGGCTCAGCGTGGAAAGGAGCCTGAAGGCTCCGTCGCCCGGACATCATATTATGTCCTGCTTCTCAACTGCTGTCATCGCTGAACAGTTTGAGCAATGAAAGCAAGCAGCCGCCCTCGCTTTTGTGAGATGCAGCTCGGGCCATGGAATGTTCTTTGAGCAAGCAAGGCTGAAGCCGGTAGCTGGTAGCTGCTTGGAACCTAAAAATGTGCGATGACCTCCCTTGCTCATTGCGCGGCGGGCGATTGGCAAGAAGCACCGCCACAGAGATCACGACTGCTGCACAGCAAGTGCGGACACAGCCTAGCCCGGCGGTGGGCCAGTTACAAACGCAACACGGGCCTCCCAACACGTGAAAACGCTGGTCCAAGTGAGTCAACACCGCGCCGAGGACAACGGAGAACGCACTCCGGAGGACTTGGCTGAAAGGGGGCAGGCAACGGGCTTCCACAAAAGCCCCACCGACGGTGGCTCGATTGCACCCCGAACCCAGTAAACAAATTCGAGCAATGGCGCATCCAAGCACTTCAAAAGCTGCCCGAGTTTTTGTTGCCACGCCCAGCGGCAGCTGAGCAATAGGAATGCCCTACAAGGAAGTGTGCTGATGGACGAGACAGCACGGTGACAAGCCCTGCAAACAAGAAAAGCTTAAGGTTGGAATCTTGCGAGAAAAGCAGCCTGAGGTGGCGCAAGCCTGCGCAAGCGGTCAACAGCCGGTTTGGCAAAGGAACGGGTGAAGCCGACAACGCAGGCTGCACAGCCCGGCAGGACAGCAAGTCTGCGGGCTCAAGCGCGCGAGTGGCGACAGCAGCACGGGCGAAAAAGGGGCAACTCAGGCTCTGCACAACGCTTTGCAAAACGGTCAAGCTGCACAAACCACAAGTCTTTGAACAAGGTTCCTTTGTGTGGTTCCTGCTGGACCTTCTTCGAACCATGAATAAAGCAATTCTAGCAAGTAAATGCGCGGGGAAGGCTTGCTGCTTGCTGAAGCTTGAGCCGAGACTCGGGAACAGAAATTTGCTGCCGCGTGCGCACAAAACCTGTGATTCTCCGCTTCGCTGCAGGTTCACTGTAATTAGTGACGTAAAGTACGCTCGCTGGCCCAGCAATGAAGATTTCCATCCCTATAGCATGCAGCTGGGAAGCGCCCCTGGCACGCAAAGAAGCTGGCTTAAAGCTTTGGTCTAAGGCCTGCGAGACCTGACGGAACATGAATCGGAAACGACGCGGGCCCCACGACCACAATTAGTCTTTTGGGCCCAGCTGCGCCAGAATGCACTGCGAGGCATGGCAGCAAGGAGCATGCTCAACGAGAACAAAGTGATGCCAGGTTAAGTGACGCCGGTTTTTGAGAGTCCGGCGTCTGCTGGCGCAAACATCCAGGAATTTGTCAAAGAAATATGGCATGCACGTAACCACAGGATTTCACCCCGTCTCAGCAAGCCAAAGACCCCAGTGCCAGCGCAACTGCAAAGCGACTGCCCAGCTTCAGAGACACAAGCTTGCACACGAGCAAACACCACAAAGGCAGCCAAAACAGAAAGTGGCAGAGGCGGTTGGACACAGACCTCAGTGGCCTCCTCTCCCAGACAAGCAACGTTTGCCAAGCACGCAGCAGGCGGCGCCGATAGTCAGGGTAGAGCAACTGAACCGCGAAAAGACCTTGCTTTGTTTGCCAGACTGAGCAATTGCAGTCCTCGGGTATCATATACCCAGTTAAGAAACCCTCCAATCAAGAAGCTTGCTACGCCTAGAAGCATGATGCCTGGAGCTCCCCACATGCGACAAGTACTTTTGTAACAGTCGGCATCCTTTGATTAGGCGGCGCCTGTGAGTTGAAAAGTGGCTTCCTCGCAACGTCATGGATTCAAAGCAGACGAAACTGAAAACTACGAATTGACTACCGACAAATGGCTACGGAACAGAAATTGCTGCAAAGCGGCTCTCCTGCACTTGCTGACGTCTAAGACGACAAAGCAGACTGTTTTGGGACTTCGTGCCGCTGGGATAAAGAGACATGTTCCACAGAATGCGAGTAAGCACAGGCCTTTAAGGCTTCAGTGCTTCCACAAAGCCCAACACCCCGCACTGGACGCCACACCTCTAAGCGGCCGAAAAACACCATCAAAATTTATGCACCCTCAAATGGTGCGCAGTCAGTTACACAGAAGTGTGTATACACCTCGACAGAAAAAGAGCGATCACGAATGGGCGCAGATCGTGAGCCCACCCTTCATAGCACAGCTCCTGGCATCGCCCACTGCCAGTCGAAGGCGAAGCTTGAGCAGGTCTCAAGCCTCACTCGCGAAGAGCCCGGGCCCTAAAGGAGAGCGACAGCGGCAGGGGTCTTTGACTTTGAAGAAAACTAGCCCTTTTTCCTCGGGATGGGCCATCCGCCGGAGAAGGGATGTACACGAGCCGCAGCACCACGCCAGGGAGTGCGCCGCTATGCTGCGAAGCACACGTCGCAAGCTGCTTGCTGAGCTTCGGCCCTTGCTGATGCTGCCGATGGCAGCTTTGGCATCCACAAGAATGACGACCCGATGGCCCTGTCGTGAGCGACTGCGGCACACCCACTTCACCGTCAGCAGTACTCCATGGCACTCCAGAACTCCGGAGTGGGCGGGCCACTCGGCCGGAGTGGAAATGAGAGGCTTGAAGTCGCCCTTGCAAAACGGCAGCTTCCGTGGAACTCCGAGCCTGGGCACTTCAGGCTCATCCCCTCCTGCAGTTTGCAAACGCACGTAGTCGCCTCGCCGCTCAAAGTAGCGACCCACTTCTTCAACGACCTCGCGTCCACATGCAAGTGAACACACACCAAAGCCGTACTGCGACGCAGCGTCACAGGCCAAGCAAGAGCTCACGGAGAAAGGGCCTGTCCAAAGCCGCAGGGAGCAACGGCGAAAGTACCAAGCACACGAGCAGCTCGTTTTTCACAACGGCAGGCAGAAGAGCTGGCTTCCATGGGGGCCCCAACTGCACGAACCTGTAGATTGCATTGAAAATGCTGAACAAGCTGCGTTGCAGTAGACGTTCCTGGCAATACCATTCTTGTCAAACACTTTGTCCAGCTTACACAACGTGCGACGCCCCTTACCCGGGCAGCGATGAAAGAACAGGGTGTCGTCAGTGGCCACGGCACACAGTTCCTCCTGAGAGCCAGGCAACGCGTGGTCCAGGCTGAGGATGCAACGAGGATCGACGCCAGCATGCGTCAACAAGCCGATGGTGTTCGACTGCGCCACGCAGGAGGACCAGCTGAATCCCACGGGCCAAGCAGCATGCACAGGAAAAAGCAGCGTCTGCGCTAACAAGCATTCTCGCTGAGCAACGTCGTCAACAAAGCCGATGACTTCATCTAGTGCGAATCTCCCTTGTGACAAAAGCTCGTGCAGTGCTATAGTATGCTATAGGCTCCCTGCCAAACCAAGGCTGCAAGCAAATCACAAAGTAAGTAGCGGCATCTCGCTTTGACATGTACAAGCGTTCACCACGACGGACCACGATGTTGAGAAAAAGCTTGGATTTGCCAGCCGATGGGGCTTCGCGAGAGGAAGCTTGGACTTCTCAACGAAGCTCGTCAGGAATGCTGCGCATCCCTCAGCAAAATGAGTTTCTTCACAGCGAACTACGCAACCGGGCTGCACTCCCACAGATACAGGAAAGCCACCACCACAGCGGGGGCATCCCAAGCAGGAGAACAATTGTTAGCTGGGGCGTTTCGCACCAAGCAGGCATACAGGAGATACAGCTGCGGGCGCATACGTCATGCACCTCAGCCCACTCAGGAAAGTGACCTGGGTTTTGAATGCCTAAGCAGCAATACCTGATCATGCCGCACATCACGGGCTGGAAGCTGGGCAGAAATGCGGATCTCCAGCGCAAACTTCGATGGCCAGCACTCTTTGTTTCTACTCAGAACAAGTCCTGTCACACACGCTCGACTTGGATCGAGGCTTGGAGGGAGATGCTTGCATGGCCAGGATTTCTGTTTTCTGCCAGGAGGGCCCAAGGGACAGGGGCATTACGAGAAGGATAGTCCGCTGGATTGCTTCTTGTGCTTACCCAAACATGGACTAAAGACTAAAAACCAGCCACGCTGCATAAACCACCAGAAGACTGCGCGATAACAATCTCAAGCTGTTTCACTGCGAGTTTCATTTCCTGGACATGGATGCGGCGCACCGACTTGAACTTTGATCGCTCTGTGACTCTCCATCTAGCGCAGAGAAGAGCCTGTTCGAGCTCACGCGGCGCTGACACAAGCTCGGACGCCGGTGCAAAAGCGCCTGAGGCCCGGTCAAGTCCGACAATATGAACGATAACACGGTGCGCCCGGCATGCGTGGGCGTAGCGTCCGTGGCACTGTGACATGATCTGAACTGTGGCACTGACATGATCTGAAATCGGCCACCGGATGCATGCATGAGCGAAAGGCAACAGCAAGCTAGCCCCCAAGAGATCTTCTTGGCGCTTCTGTGGAAGACAGCTTAACTGCCTATGCATGAAAGGATGAACATAACGCCCAACCAACCATTTGCTGCAACAACTTCCGGTTCACTCGTGGCAGCTGGAGAAACTGCCTGCTGGCAACCAACAGCTGCCTGAGCTTGTGAACTGGCGGGCCCACTCTTCCGGAGCTGCTGTCGACATGCGTGCCCCGAGCTTGGAAGCTGAAAGCCTTATACTCAGCCCTTCCCAAGTAGAGCCCGCCGGAGCAGGCCCTCCATACTGATGCGTTTCAGCTTCGTGCAAGCAACCGGAACCTTTTAGGATCGCTTCGTGAGTTCCCTGGGCTAAGCAAACCCATTGAGATCCCCCATAGGTACACAACCGCAGCCCGGCTCACGCATGCAGCGAGCCTTACAGGGACGCAGATCTCGTCTTTTGGTTGCCCGCGACCCCCAAACCATGAACTTCGATGGGTAAGTCCGGAAAGGGTCCGCCACCATTCAAGACCCCCCTACATGTCGACTCCCAGGAGTTCCAAACTGAGGGGATTCACATGGGCTCAGCTGGCACTCGGTTTCGTGTCGCAGTACGGATCCCCGCTGGGCTGACTGTCTGCCCAGATGTCCGTTGCCCAAGCCTCGTCTTTCCGGGTTGCTTTCATCAAGATGTTAACAGAAAACAAACGATATCCTCATTACGACGGCCAGCCGCCGCAGAAATCTCCATGTTTTTGGGTTGCCTAATCAGTCTGCTTTCTATGGTTCCGTTTGCTGTGTGTGAAGCAAGAGTTTTTCGCTACCAAAACCTTACTTCCCAATCAGAAGCCCCGAGCAAATGTTAAACCCGGCTTGCCTAATTTCCGATATTCACTTACTGCAGGCGTTGGCTTCAGGAGTCTCTGATCCTTGCATGGATGCCTGGGAGGCTCAGATCCAATGTAATGTACAGGAGATGATGTGATGAGACTGCAGGTCTTGCAGCAAAAACTGTGGGCCGATGTGCGCTACGTGGCCGCAGGTCGTGTCAGCGCGAGCCGCGAGATGTCGCGAGATCGAGGATCGCGGACCCCACCACCGCGAACGGAGTATGAAGAACTCTTTTCTTTCCTACTCTACTGGGCTCGCAGACTTTAGGATTCCGGGGTAGTCGAACTCCCAGCAGACGAGTACATGCCAAAAACCTCGTCCACACGCGAAAATACATGAGGATCAATGACAATCACCAACACAATTTGGAACGGAAGGGTGTGCATCTCCAGTTGTCCAAGCGAACGTTAGCGTGCATTGATGTTTTAGCATCCGTTGCCAGCCCCTCTTGCTCATCTGCCTGCTAGTCTCTGCAAACGTTCCTGCTTCTCCAGGGACAATTCGCTCCATGCTGCTACTGCATCAGCAAAACACGTCGCGCCACCGTAGGGAGGTGCCTGGCGGCAGAACAGTGCAGTGCCTGCCAGAGGCACCATGCAACCCCCGCCAGCTGTACCCCTCTACTGGTCCAAAGTGTAAACCAGGCATGTGCGATCATGTGTGGAAGACCCGCATGGCCTGCTTCTGGCGTCTCTTTGAAAGTGCCATCTGTGTGCCAAACTGGCAACCGCTCTTTGGGACGGTATTGGCAGGAGCCATCCTTGGCCAGAACTTCGTCCTGCACACACTTCAAGCTTGCTATTTGGTCAATAGTTGGTGGCTGCCGCATCTAACGGGTCCATCCTTTGACGACGATGGCTGCGAGACGAGGTTGCCCGCTTCGTCACGGACATTCCCGATTCGGAGTACAGCATTGCCTGGACTCACGCTAAAGGCTGATGCTCCTACAGGTCCTACGGCATTCAAAAACACGAATGCACATCAATTGTCACTGGAATCTCTGCAAGATGCGCTTGAGCGCCAAAGGTTTCGGACGAAAGGTATATCTATTCTCGAATGCAGGGATTGCGTGGGTTGGCCAGCTTTTGCCAGCATCGTAAGGAATACCGGTTGCTCCCGCGGACAAACCTGGGGAAGAGATAGAAGAGTCATCTGTCTTGCAAAGCGATGTTGCCATATTTGTAGCGGCCTGGCTTGCAAAGCACTGAGTATAGATGTCGCGGAAGGTGTTCGTTGATTTGTGAAGACGAAGAGGACCCGAACAGGCGAGCATCAGCAGCATCATGACTACCATGCTCCTCATCCAGGAACTTTGGCGAGCAAGACCCGTAAAAGGTCTCAACAACCAAACCGGCCCAGTAGGTCCCACGGACTCTTTCCTTTGTTTGAACGACGCTCCCTCACGAGGAGCTTTCGTGATAACAGAAGGCGAGCTACAGAAAAGGAGAGTCAAACGGAATCTGTCGGACAGCCTGAGGCTCTCAGACGAGCCCGGTTCTTCCTGTTTTGGGGCCTGCGGCCTGTCTTTGTCGGAACAGATTTCGACGTGCGTGTCCTTGCGGAACGCATCTCGCCGTACACGGGCTAATCACATGAAAGTGCGTCTGACGATGGCCTGGGCCGAGAGATGCATGAGCTCGGCCTGCTGCGCATTTGACAGCATCTCTACTTGCCACTTGGTGCTTATGTCAAGATCGATTCTGACCAGCGTTGCTTTTATATGTTGGTATGCTGCAGGCATCAAGTCTGTTGATGCTGTGAGATTTGGACTTGGGGTTGCCGATGCAAGATGACTGGAGCCCCTGGCCTGCAGGCACAGGTCCCAATGGGCCAAAGTGTCCGCTGAGGGTCACAAGGTCATGTGGCGTGAGGTCCCGCGGAAGGCCTCGAATCACAAGCCTCAGCGAGAGCTGAGACATCTGAGCCGCAAGATAAGCGAGAGAAATCGCGAGAATGAGTCAAACCGCTCAGGGCCCAGACAGTCGCCTCTCGATCCACTTGCTGCGCAAGACTCGGCCCACGTCCGGACAGTGTATTGCTGCTTTGGATGGGATGGAAATAAGCGTCCCAAAACTATCCTGGAGATTCCTGAGGCTCAACCGCTTCGCACTGAAGAAAGCAGTTGGAGTGCACGTCAGCAAACCCGGTGCATCTCTATGCGTCTCCGTCACGTTTCCGTCAGCGAAAACTGCGAAGCAGGTATTGCGTAGCCTCGCCGGATGAGCATCGCGCTCTGCAGAGGCCTGCCCAGACCGTTCCGAGCTCTCGTGTCTTAAGGAAGCCGATTCCCACACCGTCCCCTGCAAGATGCCTTCGCAAGATTGAAGCTGGAAAGGCCATCATTGGTGCTGCGGCGCTACCATGGGGTTCAACTTATCAGGATCAAAAAGTATCAGAATGCAGGTGCGGCTCACGGTGGCGGGGTGGGGGTTGGGACTGAGGGTGCAAATGCTGATCCCGATAAGAAGCCTTTAACCCACATGCATCCACATACTACCGGTTCAGCCGGTTCAGCTCGCACATGCAAAACAGCGGCAATTATCACATCCGACAAGTGCAAGACTTCGCAGTCTCTTCATTCTCGGGTTTTAGCCCCCAGACCGAGGATATTTGTAAACCAGGCACAGGGTAACACAAGGGGTTTCACTCACCGAATGCTTCAATGCGCGTAGCAAGCGTCGAGACCTCCTTGAGCCTTTTACTCCAGCCGCTGTCTGGTCTGCGGAAGAGACACCGATGCAGCGCTCGAGGAATACAATCTTGCATCTAAGCGGTCTGCCCATCTGTGGAAGATTTTCTCACTTCGTCCAGCCTTATGCGAGGATGGTACAGGGCCGCTGACCTATGGCCAAGGCATCCAAGGTGCGCAGCATCAGCCAGTAACGTTCAGGACTCTAGGCTCGCAGTCCTGCATGGTGCACCGCCGTGCAGGCAGCAAGGATGGGGTGCCAACGCTTCGCACCTCCGCGAGCCACGATGGACGCGTACTTTTCGATGGCCGGGCTGAGCATCGCAGTGGCTTGGTGACACGCCTCGGAGTGCCCATGGGGGGTGCCCAGTTTTCTCGGGCTCGATGTCTGACAGCGGCCCAGGAGCCAGTGCAGGAGTTGCAGCGATCCTCCTCCGAGCTGAGGAGGGAGGAGGGGGGCCAACGCAAGGCAGAAAAGAAACAGAGCTGTTGCGCCTTGCCACTTCCGCCGCTGCCTTTTTGGTGTCTTCATCTCCTGCTCAAGTACCGGAAATCGAAGCTAGCAAAGCCCTGAAGAACTCTTCTTGTCGAATTTCTTGCCCTCGCGGAGGTTCGGAGCAGAGGACTCTTCGGCTGTGCCCAACTGCAATTGCACCAAAAAACTCCAGATTCATGACTCCCGTTTGGCGTTCGTGTCAAAACCCGAAAGCCTAGAAGACCGTTACGCTGTCCGAGTCCGTGCAGCAGAGACCCAGTTTTGATAAAACCAGTTGAATCCGGCCTCCAAAACAAACTCTTGCTGGTGGTACTAACCGTGCGCAATGCCAGCCAACACTACTTCTTTGTCATGCCGGAAGGATTGACATTGCCGCCCCGTTGAACGCAGCGCGTATCCGTTTGCAAAAGTACAGCAAAGAGACATTTCTTTGCGGCACAAATGCTCAAAGGGTGAAACACACGATGTGGTTGAGAAGAAACTGCAAGCAAGAGGCACATCAGGGCCAGACAATGGGACAGACTAATTGAGATCAAGGGCTTCAGTCGGCTAGGGGTTCACGTGCCATAGGCATACTAAGCCAGACGAGCTGACAACACGTCACATGATGTTGAAAATCAGCCCTGTCAGCTAGTTTATAGACTTGCAGCGTAATTAGTGACTCGGAAACTCTAGCGCCTCGAGATGCAAACCAACTCAAGCATCGGAGGTTAATTCCGGGCACGGCAAATTGCGGCGCGTTGATTGTTACAGGCTCAGTATGTTCAGTGGAGTCTATTGCCCACGCGTACTGTCCCGCGAACTTGAACTTGTGGACCCGTGCTTGTGGATCACCAAACGCAGAACTGTCTGGGTCTTTTGGGTGGCGGCGGCCGCACGGTCAGTCTGGAAGCTTCTCGCTGGATTCGTTTTGGAGGCGCAAATGTTTCAGCTAATGTGGCATGGTCGCAAGCTACATCCGACAGAGAAGTCAGCCAGAACATGATAAGGGTTCTGAGTGTATGCGTTTTGTTTCACTTCGACTCTCGAAGCAGATTGTCGAAATGAACCCATTCATTTCTCTGGCGAACCTACGCTTCTGTCGCAGTGACATGGGACTCTGCAAGGAATCTCATGAACTCACGCGATGCATGGTCTCGTTTCCCTAGCATGAAACACAAGAGCTGGTCTGAGCCGAGTGTCCAAAAGGCCACTACAGATTTTCGCAGAATGTCCTTCATAAATCGCTTACACAGATGCTCCAGATCCAGGCGAGTCCTCTCTGGCACTGGTGGATAACTCCGTACTCAAGCATGGACAAGGCATTGACCTGTGACTAAAAACAGCTTTAGCACATGCATCCAACCGACAGGACGTCTCACAAACTTGGTTTACCTCAGCCTACATCGAAATCTGCAGACTCGCAGCCGTTCTTGCGTCCAAGCAACAGGTCCCTGATTGTAGCAGAGTTGCATGGCTACCTTGCAAGACACGCAATGCCTTGCCAACATTTGCCAACAAAGTTACGTGCCTGCACTATTGGAACTGAGGCTGCAGCTGTGTGTCCAACCAAGTCTCCGAAGCATTCAGGAGGTCCCCAGATGGGTAGGATGAAGTTGGAAGTTGCCGAGGCCTCAGCTCTGCATAGTGAGCTTGCTGAAAGCCTAGATCATCCTGGGCTCCAGCGATGCGGTAGTCCTCGCAAGGTTCTCGAAAGTAAAGGGCCCCTCTTCCCACTGCTCACTGCTAGCCAACCGCGCTTGACGGTTCTGTCCGCAGCCAGCATCAAACCCCAGGCCGGCCCAGCGACCTTTCCGCAGCAGGCGGCCACCTTTCAGCGTTGCAACAGCTCGAACGGCAACGGGGCCTATTGTTCCAAATAGTGAGTCGTGCTGTCAAGATGCGATGAGTTTGCACGGTTTCGACGACTCTGCACGACAAAGAATCTGGACGAGACAAACGGCTCGTTCTGTTTCACCGCTGTTCATTTCTCCCCACCGTCTCGGTTTGCCTACTCTTTCACTTGCCTCAAACACTCACCAGGACATATTGAGCATGATCATGCCACAGCTCTCTTGATGCCGGGACAGTTGCCCAGGCTACCGTTGGCAAAGGGCAAAGTACTTATTCCGCCTTGAGCACCTGTATCGAGCCTGAGGCCAGCACACAGGGCAACCCCAGCGTGCGCAAGCCGAGGAGGAAGGTACCGCTTGCCACTGCCTGTGAAGGAACTCACGGGGCGAGTGTGAGCTGCTACATACTGCTACCCCTTCACTAGTAAACAGCATCCTCTTCAATAGCTGCCAGCGACCCTTTCCGACAAGTTCCCCTGTGTCCATGATCAGTCCGGGATGGTGAAGGAGGTGTCTTTCCGGCCGCAAGGTTCAATATTGCTAGCTCTAGCGGCCGCATCTCGTGCGCGCCTCCTGCAGCGATACACCCGAGTTGCGAGGTAGGTTCACATACATGGTCAATGGCTACCGGGGAACCAGGTCTCCGCAGCACACATGCCTGAAGGGCCCAGCTTAAGAGGCTAGATCTGCCGAAAATCCAATTGCAGTTAAACAGATTCTTTGCATAGTCATCGACAGTCGGCGAACCCAGCTCGTTGCTTTCGAGGATCTACACACAGGAGATGTCCCCACGTGCACTGCAGATGGGGACAAGCAAGTGATTGATGGACAAAATCTGCGGGGATAGAGTGACATGGAATACAGTGAACTGCTGATATCACACGTTTTGTTGGGATTCCCGGAGAGGTGCTGTGCCATGGCACGGGAAGCTCGAATTTGGGGACAGGCAAGCAACGGGAAGCATTAGAGCCGCTAGCACGGGGACAAATCATGGGTGCAGCCAGAACCTAGCACAGCTCAGCATCAAATGCTTCGAAACGTCCAAAGCAACAAGGCCACAGATGTTCCACTCTGCTCTCCCAAATTCCCATCGTTCTGTCAGACAGATAACACGCCACGCCATGGTGCGGCCTGCGTCTGTGGTGATGCCCCAAGGCCTGGTCCCGCAGGATTCACCGGACCCTGGCCGGAGAGTCGCAGATCAAACTTGCATAAAGACGCATCCGCCTGCAGCACCAGCCTTCGATCCTTGAAGGATCAGCACCACAGCCTAGTCACAGGGTATGCTGACAATCAGAATTCCTGGACGGCCGTGGTCAGGTGTTCCCCGAAACCGCATGTGAGCCAGACTACAACATCACACTGTGGTTGTGAGCGGCTTGACATATTCCTCCGATTGTTGAGGCGTTTGCGTGGGAGTGGGGCTCAAGTGCAGCAAGGATCTGAATCAGAAAGCTGCACCGTTTCTTCCACGATTCCTTCCTTCCTGCCTTCCTTCCTTCCTCCCTTCCAATGCGCACGGCCAGGGCGGAACCTTACCGGAACGCGTAAGCGCAGTGCGCGTGTTGCACTGTCCGTGGGCATTTGACGAATGGCTTGCTCTCTTTCCTTCATCTTCTCACCAGTCAACGGTGCTGGTTACGCAAGTTGCACAACACGACAGATTGCCTTCTCAGCTACGAATGCTGGACTGACTGTTCGCTTGGCGTAATCCCCAAAAAGGGGGGGGCGTCTGGTACACGTGCTCACCATCGTTCACCGATGTCTACGCGAACTTGGTACAACGTGGAATTCAAGATGAAATTAACGGTGTCTGCAAATACTCATTCTGACATTACGAAACGGTGCCATCCAGTCCTCGGACGACTGTCGCAGTGTCATGTACGTCGCAATCAGTCAGCTGGAAAACAGGGCGGTCGCCCTTGGGGTTGCGACGCCACATTCTGATGCCAGGTTGTTGAAAACATGTGGGCCCGTGACGCCACGTGAGCTGTTGACGCCACGTTTTGACGCCACGTCCGTGTGACGCCATGTGAGTTCATGACGCCACATTTCGCCACGTCGTGACGACACTTCCGGCGGCACATGGAGGCTAGTTGACGCCACCCACGCCAGTGACGCCACATTATGATGCCACATCCGAGGACTCCACGTGTCTTCGCGACGCCACGTGTCTTCGTATCGTAACGCCACTGTATGATGCCACGTGTCCTCACAACGCCGTTTTGCGTCGACGCCACGCATGCATGTTTGCGGCGCCCCGCGACTGACAGACGCGAAGCGCGGGGGCCCACGTCCTACTTCAGCGGCTCAGGGGCTTTGGGGTTTTAGGGTCTGGGGTTATGGCTTGATTTAGCGATATTGTTTACATACCATGCATATAAAGAGAGGCGGGTGCGGTTCAAGACCCCCTCTAATTCCCGTCTACAAAGTGCAGATTTCCTTGCATTCCCACCTTACTCGGGGTCCTTACAGACTCCACACAAGTTCTGCTCCGACAAAGCCTTCCTATTGCTTTTGTATTACAATCCTACCAAGTTGCCTATTCTTCGGCTCTTAAATACGGCCGAATATTTAAGACATTTTAAGACGCCCCTGGGTGCTTGGCACAGTTCAATCCAATCACTCCAACCCCTGCAACCCAAAATTGACCAATGATACGGCACTGAAGACTTACCAAACACACGTATGCCGGGCGCGGGGCCTACATATTGCAGGTTAACCACCTGATGTGATGGTAAACACAAGATTCCGGAAAATAATCGCCTTTAAACACCCTTTAAACACTAGAAACCTTTGTTTTGTTTATTAATGCCCAGGTACGTCTTAAATCCCGCGCCCGGCTAAAGAGATACATACATGTATGTGTAAGTACAAGCAAGCCAACATACAGGCGTACAGGCAAAATAAATACACACATACCTACGTACGAACCTACCTACCTACATACATACATTGCATACATCTGCTTTTCGAAATCAGCACGCTTGCACTTCATACGAGCCGCCGTGCGTGTTCACGACGCCACGTGTCTTCGCCGGACCCGTCTTCAGAAAGTGTCTGCTTGCCCATACGTCTTCGCGACGACACGTCTCTCCATCCGGAATGTGTCTTCTGGCGCCTAACAGTATGTGCTGTCTTCGACTGGTATGCGTCTGCTGACGCCCATCTGTCTGCACGTACCGTTCTAGAGAGCGTGAGACGGCGACCCCAAGTGTTTTCCAAATGTGTCTTCGGTCTTCGGGCGAAACGTCTCCCCCCCCCCCAGGCGACCGCAATGGATAATCTGATAAACTGCAAAGCCAATCTACGAAACCAATCTCGACGTTTGAAACCCATAAACTTTACAGCGCTTCAATCATCTGGACATTTGCAACTTTGCCTTGACGCCATCTTTACAGCGCGCATCATGAAGTGCATTGAGGACCTTCTCGAGAGCCGCAGGCTGGAAGTTTCTTGCATGTGCAGACATTACATGTACTGAGATCCGAGGACTCTTCGTGTTCCAAAGACTTTGGGGTGCCTGGGCCGACAGATCAGCTCACGGGTGAAAGAGGTCCGGATAGGTCCGGTTGGCAACGGCTCGCATACTGTCGGACAGACTCACCCTTGCAACCCGGCGGCAGATGCCACTGATTTCTACATGCGCCACCGCAGAGTCGTCGATGACCTCAGCCGGCTTCTTGCTCAGGCCCAGGAATCAGCTTTGAGCAAACCCATTCTTCAGTAATGCCGTCCAAAGCAGCTATCTTGCACTCTGCGGGCTTGTCGCGAAGCTGCTGCGACTTCCTCCGTGAGCGCAGAAACACAGCTGGGGGACTGCAGGACGACGGAAGGAGCCTGAGAGCACTCAAGCTGAAGTTTGCTTGCCTAAGTTTCCTTGCCACAGGGTGGAAAGCTCTGCACGGCATGAGAACCTGCTTTGCAGATCTCTGGAACTGGACGGTGGTTTCCGTGCAGCTCTTCAGTGCTGTTCATGCATCCTTGCAGCCGCCCTTGCAGCTGCAGTCTAGCACTTTGCCGATCTCATTGGCAATAAGGCTCGCTCGCGCAAAGAACATGGAAAATCCAACAAACGTGTCTTCGCCTGCCAAGGTCTGAACAGTGTGGGCACAACTGCTGCGGTACCGGCGCTCCGCCTCTAAAGCCATCTTCTGCTTCAAGACCCCGCCCCCATAGCCGCCCAGGTGCCTCGAGCTGCAGAATGCAGAAGCTTCCCAACAACTCGCTGCGAGAACACGATCACCGCAGCGCTTACAGCCAGATCACCTCTCCCCATGGTACGCCCAAAGCAAAGAGCCCTGGAGGAGCACCGAGCAATGCACCGGAAGCCTGGCACTTGAGGGCCGGCGGCTCGTGTCAGAACGCTGCATCAGCCCTCAGTGGGGCCTCTTAGCAGATCAGCATGAAGGGGCAAGGGATGCGGCCTCATCTCGTGGCAGATCTTGCGCTTTGGTCACACCATCGATGGCTGGCAGCTGACCTTGGTTCAGTCGCTGCTGCCTTCACCACTTGCGCGCTTCGGTAGCCCTCGGGGTGCAGACTTTTGACGTATCCTGTACAGTCAATGATCCAGTCCCAGTGCTCGGGAGAAAAATCCTGACAGAGATGTTCAGATGATCCCTGTCCGTACACTGTTCGTATTGGCACACGTTGGGTCTGTCATGTTGGTGGCACCGCTGCAAAGCGATCAACACAGAAATCCATCCCTGCCTTGACATCTTTGACTTGCAGCCAGCTCGTGCCGTGGATCATGCACTCCCGACCAAACACTGCGCCGAAGCCTTTCAGTCCTCACACACACACACGGAGTGTGCGTCAAGTAACCATGTTTCAATTGGAAAGTGTGTATGGAACACAATCCTCCAGCGCTGCTTGAACTCTGCTGGAGCTTGGCACTCTCGCATGCAGAAGGGAAAGCAACCGAGGGGCAATCATGTGGACGTTGCGAAATGGGTGCACATCCCTCTGTCTCAGCAGTCAATGACCAAGTCAGCTGCAAATTTCAATTCGAAACCCTTGTCGTCCTGTTGAGTTGTAGCGATAGACTTGTGAATGCTCCAGCCATTCGGCGCAGCGCAATGGCCGTCTTGCGAAGCAGGTGATGGAAAGTGACATTGGCACCGCCAGTTCCTTGCCCGTTACCCGAGCGATTCAGTCGCATGAATCACCGCCCTGCGAATGAACGCCTCTGCCACAATGCAAAACCAGGCTGCTCCGAGCTTTGCCAAGGCTACCGCTGCCGTGTGAGAGTTCCTTGGTTTCTTGACTCTTGCAAAATCCCAATTCCTAAAATCCTAAACGGCCGTGAATCTCTTGCGTCCTTCGCCTTCAACTCTCATGATAGGGCCTTGACCCGAGCACGGCCAGGCGCTGATTTGGCCGTAGATGTTGGCGCAGTGAGTCCTAGCTTCCACGCTTCGGCAAAGCCTAGAAGTCCTGGCTCTGCCGAAATCTGAGTGGCGAGCACCCCAGCCTCGTCGAAGGTCTTCTCGGCCGAGAGAGCATTGGGTACTGGCGCAGCTTTGGGTTCTGCTCCGGTGGCGAGGACAACACACCTTACCTGCCAAACAAAGTCAGCAAAAGGCCCTGCATAAAACGCATGCTGCCGAGCTGTTCGCCTTGACGCATTTTTGTCCCTGCTGACTGTCCACAGTCGCCACCCAATGCGCACCATCATGCGTCCTTGCTTTGCACGGGGCGGAAGCGGAAGCTCGCCACGAAACCCTCTCGTTCCCCACCCTAAAAGGTATGTGCGGGTATATAACTGTATATAACTATATGCATATTGTAAACGGATCGGCTCCCCTCTTCCTCGCCCGCTTCCTCGTTCACCTCCTCGTTCTGCTCCTCCTCCTTCTCCTACTCTGCCTCCAACCCCTTCAGCTTCACTCCGACCTGCTCCTCGTCGCGCCGCCCCTCCTTCACGTCCTACGCTGTCGTCCATGCTTCCTAACCCTACTCCTCCTTCGAATTTCTCTCCTGCACATAACATCATGCTGGTTTGCAATTCCAATTTTCTCATCGCAGAGACTTGGGAGGGCTTGTGCTGCTACCATGCAAAGTTCCGCGGCTGTGCAGGTATAGGCTTTGCAAGAAAACATCTGGTAGCCACCTCAACCTTGGACAAGAAAAGAACGTTTAACAACTACGAAAGCGAAGCACATCGTGTCACCCCGCTGCCCGGATATGTAGCCTGGAAGGCAGAGCAATCATTAGTTGTCATTCTGATCCTAAGTTAATTTCCTATGCCACGACACTCGAAGGATTAACGCAACAGTGTTAAAGCTTGTTCTGGAAGATGCTTCGGCAGTGTGTGGCGGCTACTGGCCCCCTGCAAGCAAACTGTCACAACAGCAGCCTCCCAGGTCCCAGGGTATGCTGGATGGGCTTCTTCACAGGGATCAACGTTTCCAGCTAACACAAAGGACCCAAAATTTCCTCTAAAAACTCCAAGAGCAGTGGAACAGCTCAAAGGTCACAACGCTGCCTTCTACTGATGAAGGTTGACTGTTGACCGTCTGCTTCAGCTTCCGACTCGGCTCGGAGTTGCGACAGTGCCCGAGTGCTGCTTTTTTCTTTGACACGAACCTAAGGGACCTATGGTTCTTTCACACGGGCCTTGTGCGCAAACTCGCCGTTTGGTCATGCTAACGTCTTCGTTTCTGAGAAGAGCAGCAGAGCAGCAGAGCAGCTTCCCATTTCTGAGCCCACGCTCAGCCTTCGCCCTGAAGGCCGAGCGGCAGGCGGAGCACCTTCCCAAAGCAGCGCGAGAGGCCTTCAGGGATCTCTGGGCACGTGTCATGTCCTCCTAGAACGTGCCCCGGCCCGGCCCCGCCCGAAGCCTCCTGCTTGGAGTGCGCCCGAGGTAATAGCATCAAACATGCGCTTGCATGCTCCGAGCGTCGTCCATCCGAGTTGCGAGGGGTCAGTGCCTGGACTTCCGCTACAACTGTTGACTTTCGAACATATTGTGACATAGCTCAGAAATCACCAAGTGACTCCCGGACTTTCTTTCTTACAAACCCGCGTAGCGACAAAGCTGTCGAGCTGCTCCCTGGCAGAGACTCCGCGTCTGCGATCAACTTCTGCAACGCGGGAGCCACACTTCCTCCCACCTGGAAATGTGAAGACCCTCACACCCCGGGTCCAAGTACAGCATGAATTCCTGCACTACATTGCAGCAATACTGCATCCCAACCACGTTTACCGCTGCTCGGGATACTATTTGTACTAGAACTGCTCATCTTACCTTCACATACAACGCTGCGCTTGCATCATTTCGTGGCACTGCTCATGATCATCGCTGTCGTCATCACACAGCTTTCCTGTAGAACAACCCTTGATTAGGCATGCGCTGCCAAGGGCCCCTCCTCTCAGCAAATACCCAAGACTCGCCACTCTAGCTGCTGCTGGGTGCAGATCCGAGGGGCATGTTGCAAAAGTGGATGTCGAAAGTTGCTTTCGCTCGCCTCAGGTTGGAACTTACGTGCCAGCTTTAACACGGCTTACACGGTGTCAAGAGCAGAAAACATCAAGAGTCGAGATTAACTCTAGCTGCAAACCTCTGCCACCGCAGAATGCAGCAGGCTAGTTGAACAAGTGGGTAGAATGACAGCAAAGGATTACAGAGTCCAGAAGCTTGATGACCTCTAGCTTCCCCCACTGCCTGTCTGAGCTGCCCGGAACATGCAAACGCTCTTGCACGAACGCGAACGGCCTGTGTAACATGCGAACTTGCTTTTACACATCCGGCATCGTCGAAATTCGACCAAGGCCGCAGTTTCGCTTCGATTGCCTGACGAGCGCAGCCTACAAGCGGTGGTGCGCAGCTACGGGCTACTCTCCCACGAGCCCAAACACTCAGCCGAGTTTTCATGGCACCCACCCAGCAGCAAATCTCGGGAGTTTGGCAGCCAGCACAACTCGGGATTATATTAAAGCGCCTCGTCAAACATGGGCACAACAAAACAGCTGGCAGCAGCACGGTCACGGGAACATAGCTCATTCAATGTCTGTGCGTTCGACACATTTCGATTTCTGCAGACAATTAGGCGACCAAACATCATTCAATGTCCATGCTTTGGACACATTTCGATTTCTGCAGACAGTTGGGTGGCCAAAGATGTGCAATGACTTGCGCAGCGAAGGAAACTGAATCCGATTTTTTTCAATCGCAGAGTTGCTGCAGGTCGCTGTTGCAGAACTGCAACTGGATGTTGCGCAAGTCGCATCTTGCAAGTCAATGAGCTGTGTCCAAACTTGTCAAGGGCAGTCTCGCTCAAACAACGACGTCCACGCCATCTAGCGCATCTCCCGGTGGAAAGTCGACTTGGTAGTTCTCTCCAACTCCTTCGTTCCTCTCCCACATGCATGTTGCTCCATTGAAAGGTTCTGCACACACGTCTGGCTGTGCAGGGCCTGCTGCTGCAATCACATACACGCATGACATACTTTTGAAAAGCTTTCTGGAGGGGCCAGCCTCTGCCTCCTGCTTGGTTCGCGCTGCATGCGGTTCGACCGGTTCGGCTGTTTTGCGGACGAGCGTCAAAGAATAGCTGACATCGAAAGTGTCTCCCTCGGCGATTTTAAAGCCAAAGGTCGCGCTGTCAGCCGGAACTGGCTGTCCACCAACGACCTCCCAGGTCGGCGCTGCACCCATCTCGGTACAGTTGGGCCAGTAGAAGAGGGCCCTCTCGTTGATGGACGCAAGCTGGACCCTCCATGTGCCACGATATGCCGTGACGTTATGCCACGTGTGAATGTCTTGGCACTTGGGCACTGCTGCAGCCAGGACCAGCAAAGATCCAACCACATAGGCATACAGTCGCATGACCATTCCGGTGGTTGCTAACCAACTGCTGCACTGCGAATCGGCACGGCCAGAAGCTGATTCGGCATGTAACAAACAGAGCCAAAACGCGCACAGCAAATGCAATCCTGAAGCTGTTGTATCCAGCACAGACGGATGAAGTGCAGCCAAAACGCAAGTATGTCAACTTTGGTGTTGCAAGGCACCGTGAGGAATCGCTTCAATCGGCCCGATTGAAACTCTGGATCCACCCACACAACACGCCTGCTCATGCGCGTGGCTTCACGCTGGGCTTTACAAGAAGTGCACATGTGACCTCCTCTGCTGTAAAGCCACCACTGCAGCAATGCCAGCTGGTCCTGCAGGGGCTCGCACAACGGCGATGAGGATGAGTCCATGTCAACTCTATGATATTCTATGATGCTTTGCTGGTAACTGGTAGCGACAGAGTTGGTTCAGCTTGCTCGGGTGCCGAATCACGACTCTACACAGCAAAAACATGCTTCAGTGTTTTTCATGTCACCCTGCTGTCTCGCTTCTGTCCTGCACCCACGACAAGCACGTCTGCTTCGGCGGTAGGTCGCCCAGAGACAAGCCCTGCGAAGCAGTTTGAGCTGCCCGTGCCTGGTTTGGCATTGGGGACAGTCCAAGCAAATCAGATGTGAGAAAGCTGCAGCCGACGGGCATCCCATCTTCTCTGCCGCAGGCACGAAGTGCAGGCTCGAGTTAGGCTCAAACCGTGGTTCCAAACGAATCCCAAGAAGTAAGTGCACCTAGACGAGATGCATTTATGTCAGAAATCCGCATGACAATGGCACACCAAAACCATGCATGCAAGCACTCCTTTCTGCATGGTGGATTGGTGTGGCTGCCGACTCCCAGGAGAATCCCTTCGGTCGAGATCCGACTATAGTGCTCCAAAACTGTCAGCAAAAGGAGGAGGGTCCCATCCCTCAGGGCCTACGGCNTCCCTTCGGTCGAGATCCGACTATAGTGCTCCAAAACTGTCAGCAAAAGGAGGAGGGTCCCATCCCTCAGGGCCTACGGCACCTGGGGTTCTGGGACCCCCCTCTTCTACCTCAAAACAGGCCCAGGGATTGTGCCGTCCAGAAAGAAGCCTGTGCAGGGGGCAGCCACAGCCTCACCGGGCGCCCTGCGCGGGCCCATGGGTGAGGTCGCTTGGGTCATCAAAGATGCGGTCCTCCAGCATAGAACGAATGAGGGAAAAATGCTTAAGCACGGGTGCAACCGGCAAGCAGAGGGAGGGTGTGAAACCTTTAAAGTCTGGGTGAGTCAGTTCATCCGCCCACGTGTTAAAATCGCGCTTCACGTGTGAAGGCGCAAGCTGCATGCCGTGTTTGTGCAGCTGAAGCAAGATCTCCATGAGGATGACCGAGGTGGGCATCTTCTTGGACTTGTCGTTGAGAAGCGAGCACACGTTCCCTTGGTTCGCTAACCAAAGGGAGCCTGAGGTTCGGGATGAAAGCGGGCGCCTTGTCCATGAGGAAATGAGCGAGGATCAAGGTGCCAAACATCTCCAGAGCAGCGATGCATTTCTTGGGGCACCCTTTGTCGAAGGCCCAGGGGTGGTTCTCAGCCGTGATCTGGTAGTGGAACCAGAAGACCTCCGACTTGGAGGGGGGGTCCACGTTGGAGAGCCACCCGCCGACATAGGCATTGCCATCATCAGATGCACTAGCGTCACTAGCTCCTGACCAAATGGCAAGCGGGGCATACGGCGAGGCTTGCCGAAATCTCTGGTCAAAGAGGGAGAGAAGAAGGGAGGCCAGCGCACGAATGAGCTTGCTTGGCCGTCCTGCTGTCAAGCAGGCCTTCTTCCAGGCCCAAAACGGTTGGAGGAAAGGCTTAGTCAAGGGACANTCAAAGAGGGAGAGAAGAAGGGAGGCCAGCGCACGAATGAGCTTGCTTGGCCGTCCTGCTGTCAAGCAGGCCTTCTTCCAGGCCCAAAACGGTTGGAGGAAAGGCTTAGTCAAGGGACATGCGGTGGTGGCCCACTGGAGCCTTCCCAAAGCGCTGGCAATTTGAGTGGCCGACAGGACCTTGCCACTCCTAAGTTCTTCCAGGATGCCAACCACAAGCAGGTGCTTGTCCCGGGCCATCTGCACACAGGGTCCTTGTGGGTCAATTACAAACCCCAGCCAGGTGTTGACCTCAGCTAGCAGGGTTTTCTTCCAACTCACGTTCCCAGAGCTAGCAGCAACAAGCAGATGGCCGTGGCCAGGAGAGGGGAGGTGGATTTCCTTAGTAGCCAGGCAAAGTCATCAACGAAGACGAATCCCCAGTCGACTTCTGGGAAAACCGATGGCAGCAAGCCGTCCCCAGTAGAGTTGGGCACTAGCCATGCCGTACGTGCCTACGGTGTTTACCCACCATTCGTCACCAAGCTGGGCAACTTGGTAACGCCATTCCTGGAGAAGGANTAGCCATGCCGTACGTGCCTACGGTGTTTACCCACCATTCGTCACCAAGCTGGGCAACTTGGTAACGCCATTCCTGGAGAAGGATCTTGATGCGTCTGTGGGCCTTAGTGACATCTGCCTTAAGCAGGACCCACTCTTCAATAGGTCCTGGGAAATTCCAAGGCCGGCCGGAGCCTGCGCTGGAATCTCTGTTGTCTGCAAAGCACATGGTGTCTGGCGGCTGGCCATGGCACTCTGCGTGGCCAGGCAGCTTGTCATTGGAGTCATCAGGCTCCAGGGGCTCAGGGCCAAAGGCACCTGGGTTCCCGCGGGACCGGGATGCCCTAAGCCAGTGTAGGCATTGCACACAGTCCATCACCGTAGGAGCTGTGGTTTTCTCTACCGTGTTCTGCTGTATCCGAAGATTTGCTCCCCCCTTGGAGCCATCAAAGATGGAACGGATTTTGTCCGATTCGTCGATGCCTGCCATCGGGCATGGACAAAGGTCCTCTTCCTTGCAACGGCAGTGCGCTGCCGCTTCCGATCGCGTGCATGGCCCAATTACCATCCCCAAGCGGGTCTCCTCGTGGCACATATCTCTTTCCGAAAGGTGTCGGCAGAGGGATAATTGGAATGCCCTACCGGAGGCGGCGCCTGGATGCTGCTTTGCACCAGCGGCCGTTGAGACCGCAAAATCCGATACTAAGGGCAGGGCCTTGCGCTTGATGAACCTGCCCAGGGGGGACGCGTAGGGACCTATTCTCTTACGCGGCGGGACGCGACCTGGCGAGGCCTTTCCTCCTCCATCCCGGAGCGGTGTTAACTTTAAAACCGTGGGCAACCCTCATAGTGCGTCCTCAAGGGACAGCTTTTGGAACAGCGGAAGCGTCGAAGGCCGATCAGACCCTACCAACTGGGCCGCTGTATGCAACTGATCGCCGGCATGGGTACCTGCACCAGGAAACCCAGCCTCAAGACGCTGCTCAACTGCGTCCCATTCTTCACCAATGAGCTCAGACTTCAGTGGCCAAACACCAGGAGACTGGAGGGTAGGAGTGTCCACCCCCCCGTGAAACCCCCTCCTTGAGAGTTTCCGGGTAGTCTGAGTCCACATCTTGAAAATCCCAGAGCAGCTTACGGATTACATCCAAAAAGAATGGCTGTCCAGCGGCAGGCTGAGAATGCTCCGGCAGAATGAATTCACGGATCTCCTCCAGCGAGGGTAGGGATGCACAGCCGCCCCTTCGGGCGCTGCCCCTTGAGCCGCCCAGCGAGGACGCTCCAGCCCCAGAGAGGGATCCAATTGATCTGCAGGCGCACCGTGGGTGGCTGTTTCGGGATGCACCGTAGTGAAGCGTGCGCACCAGCGAGGTGGCAATTGCCTGCAACATAGCCTCAGGGCGACGGGTGCCCGCTAAGTCCCGTATCACTGCCTTGGGGTGTTCCGGGTGAACACACATCTTGCCATTCCAGTCCCGGAGGGGGAGATTGGTCACTGCCCGTGTGGGACGGCTTGCTACAAAACCAAAGTGACAAAGGTCAAAATGCAACTCAGAAGTCCTTTGTCCAAGCCTTGAGGGCCGGGGTAGCCCAGGCCGATGAGCAGCGTTTCCTGGAAGGGGAGGTGGTACATCTCGCCGGATCCTCAGCAAGTTCCAGGAAACACAGGCACTGCGAATCTTCGTGGAGGGTGGCCGTGCAGGTCCACTCTGACCGGAGGGAAGAAGCAGGGCAGCCAGGAGGCGTGAAGCAAAGAAGACAGTGCAGGACTCACGATGCCTAATTTTGGGACCTTTCCATGATCTGTGACAAAGCTGACAGGGA
>BGNK01004918.1:0-45094 GCA_003297005.1 Symbiodinium sp. clade A Y106 | reverse complement strand
CCACCAATGAGGTGAACGAGTATGAACCCGACACGAAGCGACTTCGCAGCGATACATCCTCACAGCAACTCACCTGGGTGGAGGCGCTGTACGCCGAAGATGATGAACAGCAACAACAGGTGGACGTGCACACCGCCATACAGGAAGCTCCCGCCTTTGAAGAATTCCTCAAGATTGAGTTTGATCTGGGACAGTCACTCTCAAACCGTCAGAGGAAACAGCTTGAAAGGAACCCCATCCTCTACATGACCAAAAAGATGCGAGACTGCGAGGTCACTCTTTCAAAGCTGAGCGAGGCCGAAAGACGCCTGTTCACCAGAGCCAAATCCAAGGAGGTGGACTCTTTCATTAAGAATGAAGCAGTCAGAGCCTGTCTGGACCAGCGTGAGATCAAGGAGGCGTGTACCTCCGGCCGCATTATCCGCGCGAGATGGGTGCTCACGTGGAAGTTGGTTCCTACCGAGGAACAAGCCGAAGCCAAGAAGCATGCCAACGAGAACCCGAACACCATGCACTCCAAGGACGGCAAGCGCAAGGCTAAAGCCCGGATCGTACTTCTGGGATACCAGCATTCCAGCTTGCTGGACTCTTCTTTCAAGACGGCATCACCACAGTCGTTGATAGGACGCAATCTTCTTTGCCTCATGAGTGTCCAACAACAGTGGGCTCTCGAGGGCCTGGATTTAGCGACGGCATTCCTACAGACGCAACCGGCTCTTGGAGAACGTTGCTTGTGGATTTGGAAATCCGCACATAAGCTGGATGGCAAACTATCTCGTGTCATAGATGCAGCATACAAGTGGGGAACTGCGAAAACAGGCTCATGTCGTCATGCTGGAACGGACGTGTTTCGTGGACACCGACGGCAACCTGCAGATCACCCGTGAGAAGTGCCAAGCTCACTAGCAAGCCAGCGGAGTGTGACCAATCCTCCCGTCGACTCTCCTTTTGGGTCGATTCCCATGTGCCTGGTCTCCCATTGAGACAAACACTACGTCTGTCCAATGTTTCACATCCTGGAGCTTCCTGAAATGGAGCCGAAAGGCTTCTTGGCGCACCTCTCCAATCATTACTTGGATTTTCCGGGCGGTCTCTGAGGTTGTAGTGACGAGTTCGGTCAGGAGGAGGTTGTACCTCGAGCACAGTTGCGGTGTGGAGGTGAGACAAGCTACGATCCAGAACACGTTTTTCACTGGCACACGTGGAGTAGAGAGTCATAGATTTGGCCAGTGCATTCTTCTGACAACATGCTTCCTGCAGCAACGTGGACATGTTGAATCCGAGGCTTCGATCGATCCTGGATCGAGCCATGCATGCCGGCCATGCATGCACGCTCTCGCTCCAACAATGCATGCATCGATTGCAAAGAAACGTTGCCTCACGAGCAACACTTCGTCTCCACGTGGCTCGGCATGTCGTTGGTTCAGATCCACTGCACGCAAGTGCGCATGGTTGGTTACCATCAAAAGAACAACCACACCGACTTGTGCGTGTTCTTTCTACACAAGTAGCAGGCTAGTTCCCTCCGTGTGAGACAATCCAAACCTGGGCGTTTCAAAGCTGACAAAGCTAAATGGCTTATCGCCGGCAGCTCACTCTAATCTTTCTTGTGGACAAAAACGACGGAACTTTCTCGCATACAAAGCGAAAATGCAAGCGCCTAGCGCTGTCGCCACAATGGAAATGGAACCTGGGTTGTTTTGGAAAAATCATAAAATATCGTGCGTGCATTTTTGTTTGGTTTGTTTGACTGTTGCAATATTATCATGTTTTGTTCGATTAAAGCCCCTGAAGCGATTGGGTGTGGCTTTCTCCTTCTTGTGTGTGGAGAAGCAAGGCGTTTTGCTTTTTTCAATTTGTTTTTCATTGTTTTTAAACCCCTTGAAGCGATTGTAGCTTTTTCCTGTTGTGTGTGAAGAAGACGTTTTTTGTTCTTGTTGTTGCGTGCTTTCTCCTTCTTGTGTGTGGAGAAGCAAAGGCGTTTCACTTGTATTTAATTCGTTTTCATCGCTTTCAACCCCCCTGAAGCGATTTCGTGCAGCTTTCTCCTTGTTGTGTGTGAAGAAAACGTTTTTCATTCTTGTTGTCTGTTGCGTGCTTTCTCCTTCTTGTCTGTGGAGAAGCAAGGCGTTTTCACTTGCATTTAATTTGTTTTCATGGAAAATCTTCATCGCTCTTTCGTCACACTTTCTCTTTTCTACCGCCTTTGACGCTCTGCCTGGAACTCTGCCATTTTCTCTCTTGCAAAACACAGAAATCTGATCCAGGGAGAGGTGGTTGAATCCAAAGTTTTGTTGAAGTCCCCGTCCAAGTCCCGATCGGAGATGTGCTCCGCGGTGGTTTCACTGAGAGCGTGCTCGTTTGTTGGAATGTGCCAACCGTTGTATTTTAGAACTTTTCACACACAAAACCGTTGCTCTGGGCCTTGAGTCCGGCCAACGTGGGCACTCGTCTGCCTCTTTCAGTGACTCTTGTTATGATATGAATGTTTTTTTGATTGGTGAATGTCTTTTTATATTCGGAAAGACATTTGATTATGAGTTTCATTTTTCTCAACTGTTTAATATGTCAATGCCCGGTATTTTGCACAAAGGCCGGGCGGGATAGCTTCGTAGGCTCGGGTTACAAACTCTAGCTCCACTCCGGTGGTCCACTGGCGTCGTACCAAGGTCTCCAGCCCTTGATCCATCAGGCCACGCAGGACCATAACATAGACCCCGCCGACTGCGGTGAAGGAGCTGGAGGCAAGGATTCCCGGATTGGAAGCAACAATGTTCCCAAACGGGCCATGATGAAGGTGCCCAGGTAGTCCGGTGGGAAACCGCTTCAATGCAGATTGGAACCAGTTCCTGGACCTTCCGTCCGACTTGAAAACAGAGATAACCGTAATTCCAACGCAAGGGCGAGACTCCACAACGTGGCTTGGAAAAACCGAGCAAGGACACGGATTGCTCCAGCCGCCTGGATTCGGAGATTTTGTTGCCGTGCTCAGAATGCATGTGTCTTTCAGGCACGAACTCCCGATACTGGCTTTGCTCCAACACCACAGGCGTGGATCACCTTAACCGCTCCAGCAGTAGATATGCCTCTCTCACTCCGTTTGATCAGCCGGTGATTCCAGAATTCCCATCGCTTGCACTCAGATGAACGCGCTCCTTCAGATCCCAGCGATTTCGTGTGGCTTTCTCCTTGTTGTGTGCGGGTCCGAACCTGGGTTAGAACCTGGTTTCAAACCTGGGTTTATACCTGGGTTTGAACCTGGGTTTGAACCCAGGTTGTAACCCGGGTTGGAACCCAGGTTTGGAACCCAGGTTCTAACCCAGGTTTGGAACCCAGGTTGAGGTTAAAACCCAGGTTCCAAACCTGGGTTCCCTGGGTTGTTGTTGTTTTTCCCCCTCCCCTCCCCGGGGCTCCCCGAGGGGGGGGGGGAAACAACAAAACCGAGAAAACCCAGGTTTGGAACCTGGGTTCCAAACCTGGGTTAGAACCTGGGTTTCAAACCTGGGTTCTACCCCGGGTTACAACCTGGGTTCAAACCCAGGTTCAAACCNGCGGCGGTGCCTCAGTTTTGAGTGGGGGCCGAACCCAGATTCAAACCTGGGTTAAACCCCGAGGGGGGGGGACCAGCCTCGCTTGCACAAAGCTGCGGATAGCTTTCAGAAGCTACAGAACTTAAAGAAGCTTCAAGGAGCATGGCTGCAAAACTGCACCGAAAACTGGTGAAACCCGAAACTGCGCAGCCTTACCTTGTATTGAAGGACAACAGTCTCCCAAACTTGCAATTGGCAAATCAAGCTGTTGATGTGTCTCCGTTTTTGCAAGCACTGCATGTTATCGAGCTGCGGAGAGAGCTGCTGGAAGCAAGTATGTGACACAACCATCATTCCCAGGCGGCGTTGCCTTTCGAAGCTTTAGAAGCGCGGAACTTTTGGCAAGGTCCAAAAGCACAACATCCAGCAAAACGCTTTACCGAAACTCTTTTTGGCCCTGGCAGTCCAAAGTGAGGTCTAAAAGATCCGGTAAAACGCATAAGAAGCAACAGCGTGACAGCTCCCACTAAACCCTGCATTGCCAGTTGAGACTTCAGCAGATGCAAGAAAAGGAGAATGAAGAACTGGACCGTGCGTTGTGGCTCCGCACGAGAACAGCCGCGTACTTATTACGTTTGCATCGGCCAAGTTGCCGTTTACAAGTTGAAGTGATTTAGAGTGCAATTTGGTACTACGAGTTCCAGTGATTAGGCGGACTCGCCGTGACGCAATCAACGTGCCTCTATGGGCCTCCCCCCTTTGACAAAGGGGGGCTTTAGGGGACATTTCTTTTCGGCTTGCAACAGCGGGAAGTTTTGTTTGATAAAAAAGAGAGCTCTAAAGAGACTGAAGGGAGACTTAAAGAGGGCTTAAAGGGGGGTTAAAGGGGACTAAAGAAAGACTTCAAAGAAGACTGGGGCTTGGGGAGCTGTGGAGTTTGACTGACGACGCTTTGCGCTTGTCACACTTGGCCCCTTGAAGCCCCCTTTTGATACAGCTGTGCCACCATTTGCATCCCTAGACCAGCAATCATGTCACCACCTCGCTGTGTATCGTCTCCGCCTTTGAGGGTCGAGAAGTGTCACCGCCGACAAGATTGTACGATGCTCTTGAACCTCTCACGCACGGCAGTTGCTAGGCAGGCGTCCTGTGTCTGAAGATGACAAGTGGGTGGGTGGCGCTGATAGAGGGCCACGCTGGTTTGCTGCCGCCTTGCCGGGGAGCTTCTACCTTGCGCACATCAGTTCGGACCAACCACGCAAGACTTTGTGAAGTTTCTGCGGTGCCGCTTGCAAAGCCCCCTGAAGCCCCTCGAAGCTCCCCTTTAAAGCTCCCTTTAAACCCCTCTTGAAGCCCCCTTTAAAGCCCTTCAAAAGGGGTCTTTTGAAAGCCCCCTTTGTCCACCCCTTAAAGCCCCTTTACCCTCTTTGACCGCTGAGACGTTTTGACTTGCTTCAAACTTTACCAGCTCTTTCTGTTCTAAACGTCGCATGGAAGAACGAATTCGTGCAACTGCTACAGTTTCAGCTGCTGAAGGCCGCAAATTCTTCGCAATAGCTCTTTTTTGCCAAATTCTAAAATACATGAAGCAGGGACGGACGTGTTTCATGCAGTGTTTTAGGATGTAGTAAAAGAGCTAGTATTTGCAAGGAATTTGTCACCTTCTGACAGAGTCACTCGGAGTAGTGGAATTCGGAGAGCTGAAACTGTAGCAATAAACAATTAACTAAATCCCAGAGCGCCTAAGTACAGTCTTCCGGAGGGTGGCGGCCGAGCCCCCCAAGCGCGCGCGGCATCAACAGAGCGGTCTGGAGAGAGCGTTTAGTGGCGTTTACAGTCTTCCGGAGAGTGGCGGCCGGCGAGTCCCCCAAGCGCACGCGGCCTCCCGCAAACCAGTAGAGAGAGTGCGTATAGTGGAGTTTGAGCAGCCAAAAGACTGCGTTTAGTGGCGTTTAGATGCATGTAGTGGCGGTGATGTTTATGAGTGATAAGTGAGTGATGAGTGAGATGTGTGAGTGATAAGTGCGTGATTGATGAGTGAGTTGATAAGTGCGCGATTGATGAATGAGTGAGTGATGAGTGAGATGAGAGGAGGAGGAGAAGAAGGAGAAGGAGAAGGAGCGGGAGAGCCCCAAAAGCAAGAACCCCACACAAACCCAGTGAGTGGTTGGATGCCAAGCCTAAGCAGTGCGGATGATGGGCGTGCCAGTTCCTGCGACGCGATGCTTCGGTTTCATTCGATGCACAGATGGCAGCGCCCACTGCGCTGCCTAACACTGTTGAACATGGCCTTCAACTTTCGCGCTGCGGCACCTGGCAAGCAAAATCTTCCGGTGCTCTGCTGGGTGGACTAGTGCTGGAAAGGGCGGTCCCCGGGGTGGCACGAGCATCTCCCTTTCCCCCCTGGCAACTTGGGTCGCAGTGTTGGAGCTTCTTCCTAGTATGGGAGTCACACCAACCAAAGACGCACAAAACATCAAATGTGGCTCCGTTTGCTTTCTTGCGTAAATTTCACGGTCGTTGCGAAGAGCTGCCAGATTTGCTAACAAAACTCATTGCGTCGCAAAGCTCGTAAGTCAAACGGGGGTCACTTGAAAAAGAGTCATTGGGGTCGCAGTACGAGGCGCGAGGACTGCAGAAGTTTTGGAGGAAGAATATGGGAACAGTAGACGTAAAAAGAATCCGGCATGATACCTCTCCGTTCTGCTGCTCATGACTCTGTGTGATTGCCTGCACCGTCCTCCTGCTAAAGGTGCAAATAGATGTGTACCAGCGCGAAACTACGTGCTTCTCGACGTACAGCTCGAATGCTGGCAAATTGTTGCCACTTGTCATGCCACAAGCCGCCGTTTCACGCTAACGAATTTCACACACGTGGAACAATCCGTCGACAGCAACGGGTAGTCAACTTTGCATTTTATGTTTTGTTGGAAAATCTTGAAGAACCACATTGCTTTCTATGAGTTGCACTGTTGCTAACTAGCGATGAATGTTTTTCTTCACAGTGGCATATTTTGCAAGTGCGTGGCTCCCACACGTGCCGAGTTTCGCACTTGACTTGCCACCAAGGTTATCAGTAAAGTGTTTCAGGCAGCGACAGGATGATTGTGGAAAGTAAGAATTTTTTGTTGAGACAGCAGGGCATGCTTTTTGAAAGAAGGTTTCGCTTGATGATGCTTGAGCCTACTGGGGACTACTCATCGCCGTTCACGCTACTTTTGTTTATGGAAGTATTTGTGCTGTGTCGGCTTGAAAGCTGGGTGCTCTCAGCTCCATTGGTATTGGTCTCACCTTTGGTGTTGCAAACTTTCGGTTCGAGGGGGTGTTGGTAAGCTGGTCTGCCGACCCCCGGGCTCTCTGGCAGAGCCACAGACGCAGTGCAGGCAGACTTGAGCTGTGGTATTCAAGTCGACAACACCATTTTTTGCATTGTTCCGGACACAGGTGGGACAATGCTGCCCAGCATGGACAGATCGGTGAATGTGATTCTGTTGGCCGTGGCCTGAGCATGTGCAAGTACATCGTAGCACATCGGCTGCACAGGTTATTGTCTAGCATGCAGTGGCAAGACTCGTAGTCCGACATTTGAGGCCCTCGGCTTGACTGCCATGTGTCTCGTGACTGCCCGTGCTGGGCTGAGCCTTCCATGCCTCACCGAAAATGCTCGCCTCACGAGCCGAGATGTCATATCAAGCTACATTTCTACAGCAGTTCTCACGCAGTTTTTCACCGGTCCACCATCGCGATTCCCTGAAGCCCCAGGTCATGCGACCGCCTTCGTGGTGACACCGGGCAGTCAGCGGCCGTCCCAGCTGCAGCGACTTGGAAATGCGGCGTCGCCCGTGGTCAGAATCCAAGCTGTTGAAGTGAATGCATCTCCTTCGTGGGTATCGTGCCATATCTTGTCTGTCAATGCAGCCAAAGGTTCCTTATGCGCCCGAAGAAGCAAGTGGTGTCAAGACCTGAGTGATAAGATGTAAGGCTAAACTGCTCTGTGTGATTCTTGTAGGCACAGGGCTCGTCTTGTTTTTTGAAGCGTTTTGCCAACATTTGGATGCTTCCGCCGTTTCGATTCAAGTGCGGAAACTAGTGCTCGGCAACTGGCCGAGAGCCGCGAGAGCCGAGAACGTGCAGAGCTCAGAAGGGTCTGCCTAAACCCTGAGCCACATGCTTCGGCTTCGCTACTTCTGATAAGCTTTCGAAACAGTTGCTTCCATGTCGCGACTTGCTTTAGGATGTATCGCGTACTGCTGCTGTTGGGCGCTGCGCCTGCCGGTGGAAAGGCACCAGTCGAGGTTCCTGCATCTTAACCCGTGGTCACGTGATGTCGACAGCTTCTCATTTCGGGCAGGAGGGCACGCCTTCGGGGTGTACGATCACAGCGAAACTCTGTGGCGAGCTGAGTGACTGTTCTGGATGCGAAAATTGAATTCCCATGGTTTCGCCGCTTTCCCAGGTCGCAATTTCCCAGAGTACCAGCAGAGGCAATTCCGGGATGACCTCGGGGAGTCTCATGCGCCTGGCTCAAATTTCAGCATGTAGCTTTGTACTTGCGAGCATGGGGTTTTCTGGGCTTTCTGATGCATTGCACAGGTCAATGCTGGTAACAATGATGCTGCGTGTTTGAAAAGAGCAGAGGACGATGTGACATTGCCTTGGTTCGTGCATGTTGCAAAAGCGAATCAGGGGATACGATGCTAGGCAAAGCCTTGTAGGGCGAACATCCTCCGTCAAAGGGTCGAATCTCTGACAGGACTTCCACCATTGGTGTGGCAACGGTGCCTCGGATGATGCGCAAGTTGCGGCAACTTACGGCGCAGATCACCTCTCTCAGGCGGCTGCCGGTTCAGTGGAAGCTTCCCAAATCATTCTTCGTCTCGACAGAAGGGTTACGGACTGCCACCAACGGTTCAGGTCTATCATCCTGGAGCCTGTCATGCGGGGTGGTCGCAGTGGGATGCCTTTTGCAGCTTGTCTTAGCTGTCCTAGCTGCCTAACTCATGCCTAACTGGCAAGCAAACGGAACTCTTATCAACGTTTGCCAGCTCTGGAGCTTGCGGTTCTCCCAGACTCATAAACGATCCTTCGAGTAGTGCGCCTGAGACGACTGACATGGCCCGAAGTCTTGTGCTTGGCGATTCTCAGGCTACAAGCACTTCTGGGAGAAGAAAACCTGGTTCGAGGCATGCGCAGTGTCGGCAAGATCCTGCAGGATGACATCAGAATGCGTGCACAATTGATGTCATCAGGCCGAAGCCGCATGCCGACAGTTCGGAGAAGGCTCCCACTTGGCCTCGATTCATTCTCGGGCTCCCTGGTGTCGTCTTTGAGTCGTTCGATCCGGTGCAATGATTCATGACGAGCTGCTGCTTCTGCGTCCACGATGCAGTGGGGCTTCTTTGGTGTTCATCGTGCTTCTGCATCTAAGGCTGAGAACCGATTTATCTACACGCTGCGTGAGTCCTAGTTTGTATTCCCTGTCAAGAACACTGTAAATGTTGAGGGTTCGAAGTGCATTCTTCCCTTCGCAAGGACAAATGGGCTCAGTACCTGGATCGGCTACACCGACCTGGACCAAGACACACACTTTCAGTGGAGTGACAACACTCAGGACTGAATCAAGACCCCAGCGGGTGAATTCCGACCGGGTCTAAACTGTCCGCAAGGACGATTTCTCGAATTTTGCCAAGAACTGTACCGGTCGCCTCTTAGCCTGCTTTGGTCTGCACCGTGCTTGCGATATCTTGCGATATGACCTCGCAAATGCATGTGTCCTTCGCTTGGTGGCCACATTGGCTGAGGTGAGCACGAGCCGGACTGTAAGCCAGAAGAGAGACAACAGCAGTGGTACGACTGGGAGGGGAATGACAGAGGCACTTTCGTGTGCAAGCGGATCCTCAGCTAAGTTTTGGGAGAGAAGGTCTTGCAGCATTTTTGCTTTTGTATGGGCCGTGATGTGAAGTCACGTATCATCTATTTGAGCTTTGGGCTTTCCCGATTTCTTCTTGCATCCCAGGAATGCCTTGCTTCCGATGGCACTGCTGCGCAACGTGTCTGCGAGGACACTCCCCATTTTAGAGCATTCTAGCAACTCTCAACGTCAGATCGATCTCCCAGAGCCTCCATTGGTGCGCCAGAGAGGACGCTGATTTCGCGAAGCTGGGGAGAGCTACTTCCGGCCCTGGCAGCGGGTGCTGGACCAAGGACTCGCTGGGCAGGGCCGCAACCGGCCATGGCTGGGATCTGCCGTTCATTTGCCATTCGTTCCAAAGCGCTGCAGGATTGGCCAGAACGACACGCAGCCGGCCGTCAAGGCTCCGTTCGGTGGTTTGTTCTTGCTCGCGAGTGGTGCGTTGTACTGGGCTCTCTGACATAGAAGGTGGACGAAATCACCAAGCCGTCCCTCCAAGAGCCCGCAGTGCCTTAGTTGCGGCTCATTGCCACGCCACATGTTTCACACGCTTGGCTGGCCGAGCACTCCACAGCCCTGGCGCCCGCCCAGGCTTCAAAGTCTGCTCCCGAGCCCCGCTTGGCGCTGCCAAAGGTGCCTCTGGGATTTCTCAAAGACCTGCAAGAAGCTTAGGGCTTAGGATGTTCGTGTGCTTCTGCATGAGCCTATCAGCAGCCACGAATTCCTGCCCGGTGCAGGGAACTTGGTTCTGAGCGAAGCCGTAGAAAGGCGACAGCAGGGTTTAGTCTGCAGAAGATTGCAGTGAAGACTCGCCCCGCAGGCCGGTTGTGTACATAGCTTGCACGGTAGAAAGGTCTTCCCAAACTTCGAAAGAACAGTTAGCCAGAGGTGGCATGGAATATCAAAGTTACATCAGACGGACTGGCATGTGCCAGATCATGAGATCTGGAAGACTTACCCAAAGTTGGCTCCTCCCCGATTGTTTCACCACCGACATCCGCGTGGCACTTGCTGCGTAAATCAGACGGTTGTGAGCAGATGTCAGCCGCCCTTTCGATCGTCTGCTCACTGGCCCCGACTGGAGCACTGGAATTCCAGCGCTCGCCACTCACATACTCTCAACACAATTGTTCCAATGCAACTGGCAGCCCTTGAAGCTCCTGGTTTCCATTTTAGGGGTGTTTTGGGCTGTATACGGGTCGCGGATGATTCGTGAGCGTAGTGAGCTCAAGTCTGCAATGATGTTGCTGCTCAGTTGAAAGGGTTCTCATAGGCTTTCGTTTTGTCTTTCGGCTTTAAGGCTTTACCGGACCTGCTGTTCAGCCGGACTGCAAGCGGATGTGTGTGAATTCCTTGTTCTCGCATCGTGAAAGTGCGCGAAGCCGCACGTTCAATGCCCCAACCACCTCCCCATCATCCCGAATCCCCATGCTGTCACTAAGTTTTCTGCGGGCCACGGCCTTGGTGCGCTGGCCACCGCCTCTGCCCTGGCTGCGCTGGCTGCACGCCGCCGGGGTGCGGGCCTCTCCGCCCTTTCAGAATTTCAAGCGCATGTGGGAGCTGTCGTTGCTTCGTGCCACAGCTAAGGTCGAAATGATGTCAAAACTCCGCGAGCCTGCTAGTCGCAATTGACTGCCCTATAAGTGACATGCTACTAACGGCTGGTTCTAGCTTGCCAGGTTGTGATGCAGGTCAGGAAGCCCACGCGCTACGCCAAGCCGGGCTGCCAAGCATGCAACCGACTCACGAGAGAGTCAAGGAAAGCAAACCATCTTCTGAACCGAAAGCATGGCAGGCCGGCGGCAAAAGGCATGAAGCCCATGATCCATCGAAAAGAGACGAGGCCATCTGCAAAGCTGCATCAGTAGCTGACGGGTAGGAGGTGAGAAGAAGGTGAGGAAGTTGGGCTCTGTGCATGATGCACTTCTGCAGGGACACCGTATGCAGTCAGTACAATGCTGATGTTCACATTGCTTGATGCTGGTTTGGTGCTGGATATACGGCTTTCAGTACGATTTCTGTGTTCCGGAAGGGACGTCTTCAAAGATGGCTTCGAAGGCACGCATTTTGCTGCGCTTGTCCATCGGGAAGCAGCATGTTCTGCATTCCTTGTATGGGTTGGGCCTCTGATCTAGGGCCGTGCGGGGCTGTGATTGCTAGCTGAGCTACCGATTGGCTGGTCAAGGTGTTTCTTGCCTTGGACAGGTTGGGTTGCAAACAAGGACAAGAACATTGACTTCATGGAGAAGGCTGTGCTACGTTTTGTGGCCGCTGCAAGGCTTGCCTCTGCCTCTCCGTCGTGTGGCAGGTTGTCCGTCAGCAATTGCACGGCCGATTTCAGTTCCAGTTCGCGTGACTTGGCACAACAACCTGCTCTTAGTCGTAACGCAAGAAATCTTTGTTTTTAAGTTCCCGGTGCGTGGCAGCCAGGTCCCAACATTTCTTCGATGTTACGCCAATGGGTTCCGGTATGTCCCGGAACAAGCGAGCAGGTGGCTGAGGTTGTTGCAAGGCGTGTCGAAACACAACTACCTCGCCTGGGTCCAAGGATTTCGGCATCTACATGAACCATGACTACGATGACATGTTCTACGTGCGGAAGTGACTCTGGCTGTTTTGTTTGAGGAACGGCACGCTTTCTTGCTTCAGGCGTTTGAATCCGTGCAGACACATTTCAATAAATGTAGGCCTATGATTTTTTGATTTGGCAAGAACGTAATGGAATTATTTACGCGCGGCCGGCGGCCCGCGGCCACGTGGGTTTGGGGTTTGGCAGCCACTCACTCCTTGAAGGGTCGGAGGGTTTCGTAGCCACTGACCCCTTTTGGGGTTCAGGGTTTCGCACCCACCCACTCCGGGTTTCGTAGCCACTCACTCCTCATAGGGTCGGAGGGTTTCGTAGCCACTGACCCGTTTTGGGGTCCAGGGTTTCGTACCCACCCACTCCTTTAAGGGTATAAGGGTTTCGTAGCCACCCACTCCTCATAGGGTCGGAGGGTTTCGTAGCCACTGACCCCTTTTGGGGTTCAGGGTTTCGCACCCACCCACTCCTTTAAGGGTATAAGGGTTTCGTAGCCACTCATTCCTCATAGGGTCGGAGGGTTTCGTAGCCACTGACCCCTTTTGGGGTTCAGGGTTTCGCACCCACCCACTCCTTTAAGGGTATAAATAAGGGTTTCGTAGCCACTCATTCCTCATAGGGTCGGAGGGTTTCGTAGCCACTAACCAACCCCTTTTGGGGTTCAGGGTTTCGCAGCCACTCACTCCTTTAAGGGTCGGAGGGTTTCGTAGCCACTGACACCTTTTGGGGTTCAGGGTTTCGATGCGTTTCGCGCCCACCCATTTCGCAGCCACTTAGGCTTCAGGGTTTCGCACGGGTTTGGGTTTTCGCAGCCACTCACTCCTTTTAATCAGGGTTCAGGGTTTCGCACCCACCCAGCTTTTAGGGTTTGGGGCCGCGGCCTGCGGCCCGCGGCCATGCCCGCGGCCACCGCAAAAGAAATTATTTACCCGGTAAGAGAGCTTGTGTTCATTTTGAATGGTTGTTGCGTGGCTTGTGCAGGGAGAACTCCTTCAGTCGAAAAGGTTCGTGCCAGTGTGCAGGTTCTTGGAGCCGGCGAAATTCAAGAAGCTGGCGCTGGGAAACTGGGAGATGTCAGAAGCCCAGAGGAAGTCTCCAGTATCGGTGTGCCTCCAAGACCCAGCCAGGCCGGAGAATGCCCCAAAAGTCGCCACGATGCAAGAGCTTGTAGCAGCAGGCTCGTGTTGGGCAGTTTTCAGCTGTTGCAATCAGAGTACATGAGATTCTGGAGTAGTGCGCTGCTTGGGGATGATCCACTAGTGATTGCAATGGAATCCACCCGGTGTCATTCCGAAGGAGTCCAGTACGGCCACAAGTCGAACAAGTCACCTCCCCAGCGCTGCATGTTGTCGTGTGCTCCAGTTTTGCTTCATAATTTACTTAGCTTCGTAAGTCATTCTCCGAAGTTTGGAGCTTTAGTAGGTGTAGCTGGCTCGGATCGACTTCAGCTGAGGTGGAATCCCGCGATGCTGAAGTATCTCTATGCCGATAACGATGTCCAGTGCCAAGATCTAGCCTTCAGTTTCACAGGGATGTAGTCGATATGGATGTTCGCCTCAGAAAGTGCAAACACAGTCGACGTTGTAATTGTGATGCATGAGCATTTGCCAGATGCTAGAATACGAAGCTCGACTGTTCTCCTTGCAGTGTCTCGGCATGCTTGTGTTGTACAATCTCCCGTGCGTCCTCACAGGTAGCTCATGCACCGCAGCCTGCATTTGTGTGACCCGTGCAGCCTTCAGTTGCTGGATTCTTGCCAAGGGCACCCACATCTTCGATCTGGTGCAGACTGCAGCCAATCTTAATCGTGCCTGTCAGCGTCTTATTTTGCTTGTCAGGGAGCAAACATGTTCTGGAGTGTGCAGATGCAACTAGGCTCATCAGATTCGTGCACCGATAGCCATGGGGCATCTACACTCTTAAAGCTTAGTGTTGGTGTCTTCATCGTCAGTCAGCACTTGACATAGGAAGCCGGTCTCACACATTCCTAGTCTGCAAACCCAAACACCTGATGTATCGAAGCGGCCACATCTCTCCTGCTTGAGGCTACTACTGCATGGAGGCTGCCGCCAAAGGCGCTTCCTTCATCCTCATCGGAACGAAGGCGCGCAAGCTGCCACAAGATCTGCAAGAAAGCAAAGCCTGAGACGGGTCCGACTTTGATACCTGCTCGTCGTCGACTCCTCCAGCGCTTCAGGAGCAGGCGCGCCCCATCGTGGCAAAGCACGGTGAGGAAGCTGGTATCCACTACACTGACATGAAGCTTCTTGGCGTTCACGATTTCAAGCGGGACCTTGGAAGTTTGTTGCTTATCCGGGGCTTGGTGAGTGCATGCAGAAGCTTCTAGGCATTGCAGTACACGGGGGCATCCTGCTGGCAGTAGCTGTTTTTGATATTTCCGCGGCTGAGACTTTTTGTAACCAGTTGTGAGTTCAGGGCATTTGACAGCTGTGGAGTCGGGGCAGACGTAGTCAGATGAGAGTTGTAAACCCAGAACTCAGGTTTCAACTGCTTGTGGAAGGAATCAGGAAGGAACAGAGATATCATAAGCGGCAGCTTGTGTCACACATTTCACTTTGACAGAATCTGTGGCTTCTAAGATTTGAACTGCGCTGGACATCTGTGAAAAGATGGGAGGCAGTACGAAGAGTCTACGGCGGTCATAGAGTAGCCACCCGGTCACATCACTCCAACGGGCTTATACTCTTGGCCTAACTCAAGTGTCGTCATCGCGCGCGGCAAGCGTGATGAGCCACCATCTGCAGCTGAAGACTGCCCCAGCAACCACAAGAGTTCTGCACGGTCGGAGGCCTGAACAAGCCGTTACATACGTCATAAGCACAAATCCGGTTGGCTCTCGACGACCGCTTCTATTGGGCAGCTTGTTGTCTGCCACAACCCTTGTAAATCTACAGACCACGCGAGGTTCGTGGGCGGCTTGCTGAGCAACTTCCCCGTGGTTCGGAAATCCGTCGAGCTCATGCAGCAGCTTCGGGTCTAACCGGCATTCTGCTCCTGCGCATTTGAGCGGATGTAGCCCAGAGATGTCGCCAGGAAGAGAAGGAGCAGGGTGCCTGGAATGTCTTCAACGAGTTCCAGCGCTTTAAGAATACGTGGGCGACCGAGATGTGATCATACCGCCGCAGCATAAGTTAATGTCAAAGGTGCACAATTCAATCAGCTCTATCGCCTCGACCCTCTGCTGAGGTGTAAGCTGGAGCGACTTACGAAGAAGTACCATGGTGTTGAGGAGATGACCGGCTACCCGGACATCTGCATCTTCGTGGATGAGGACCGTGCCACTCTGCTCTGCTTTACTATGATCTGCTCTTCTCTGTTGTGTGGGTCCTTCCAAACAGTATCCTGCGCAGATCAAAGAGCGAAACCCCATCGCGGAGATGGTGCGCATCGGCGTGCCTTGC
The DNA here is from genome assembly GCA_003297005.1 of Symbiodinium sp. clade A Y106. Classification (NCBI taxonomy): domain Eukaryota; class Dinophyceae; order Suessiales; family Symbiodiniaceae; genus Symbiodinium; species Symbiodinium sp. clade A. The sequence continues at coordinate 29,650 of BGNK01004918.1, read as the reverse complement.
ATTGGCCGCATCCTTGAGCATGGACTGATTTTAGGCCTAGGAGTTCTGTGTAGGCCAGCCGGCCGACCAGCTCAGGCATGGTCGATTCTAACAACGATCCAAAGTTTGTGGACATTGCCATCCCTTCGAACACTTCGAACACGAAGCCCCGCGCTGAGTACGTTTAAATTGAAACGAACGGCTCGCCCTCATTGAACGGCGTCTGCCAGGTCCATTGACCTTGTCATTGGCAAGATTTGCGAGGCGATCAAGAAGGGCAAGGTCCGACGTTCCGACACGTGATGCACTCCAAGCTGCACCACGTTCTGTCACTCACCTCGTGATGCCGGTCAGAAAATTCATTACTGATAACTGATATCTCTGCAGAAAGAGGGCGGTTCACCATCTGTACTTCCCTGCCATGCACCAGTGCAGCATCCTGGTGCCATGCCCTGTTCAGACGATGCATCAAGGGCTGCTGGCTGGTGAGCGTGAGGACGCTGGGATTCGACAAAGTCCATAGCCATCAGCAGGGGCTTGCGAGGCATCTTCCAAAGCTTGGTAGTCATGCTGGGCGCAGCCCACTTGGTCTTTCCAATCTCTGTGCTGTTTTGCTGCGAAACAGAAAGTGTCAGGAGTTCCCCAAGGAGTGGGATCCTTGGATCCTTAGCCGAGCCCGGTGCTCAGGTTTTCTTTTCATCGATCGGATCTCTTCATCAGTGGTTCGGCCCCAGGATCGCATGCGTTGCCTTCGTCGCCGTTCAAAGCGACAGGGCTGGATGAAGGCACCTGGAAAACAGCAGTGGGAAGAGCAAGTCTAGCTCTAGGTTTGCAGAGTTTCAAGGAGTTTTCAGGTTTTAAGTTGTCCGATCTGAAGACACGAGTTTGTTTCTCGAAAATGTGAACAATAATTGAATTGCGAAGGCGGATTTGCATTGACAGGTCGGTTCGGCTGTTTCTTTGTAACTGATTGGGGTCTGGCAGGCTCACTTCAAACCTATTCTCTTGAAAGCCATGGGGTCCTGGATTCGTCGCGGGACTTCTGGCTACGGTATCGTGGTACGTCGGGCGCTGCGATGTATACTGCCTTCGATGTGATGGTATGTGGTAGGTAAGGCGCAGCGTGGCATTGGGTAGGGTGAATATCGGTAGCCATATCAGTACCATGCTGACTAAAGAGTGACGGTGACCACGGCAAGTGACTTTGTGTTGCATCTACGGCCTACGGGCTCTTTCTGTGGAGAGAGCTCGACAAGCAAAGGTGTAGTCGTGTCCTCGTATGGTCATGTGTACTGACCGGTTGTACCAGACCTGTGCCGCCCGAAAGCAGTTTCGTGCCCGCAAACCCACAACCTTGGTCGAGTTTCTACAAAAGCGGATTGTGCTTGCGTTACGAATGATTCGCGAGTCTGCCCGCAGCTGCAAGTTTCAACAGTTGAAATTCAACTGGCTGTCGTTTTGAGGTAGTTGCAGGGTTCTGTTGTGCAGCCTTTGTCTCCTGCAGGGCATGTACGGAAGCTACGAGAAGCCGTGCACTTTGCAAAGACTGCCAGAGCGTGTGCACAGTCAACAGCTTGCGTCCCCTCAGACTCGATAGCAGCTGACGGATGAGCATGCCTGCACTTCGCGAGGAATTGTGTGTAGAAGAGTGGTTTGCCATGAGATGCTTGAATGATTGAATGCCTGCACTCAGTTGGAAGAAGTGCCACCCGTGGGGTGCTATTCCGACCGTCGCACCGCACTGCCCTAAGCTTTCCACTGCTTGACACACTGCTTTCTGGAAATGTGTGCAGTCGCTTCGCAAGCTAGAGTTGCAATTGCAGGTTCCATGACTTCAAGTGGAACGACATCGAGGCGAGGGGGGGTGCATGGAAGGGTCTTGACAATCACGGGCGGAAATGACGGGATGGGGGTATGCCGGCCGAGGATCGCCGCCCCGGCTGGGACCGTTTCTGAGCAGGGCTCTGGCCTCTGCTTCTCTCTGGTTCGTATGTGGAGTGTTTGGTTTCGCAAACGTTTGTGTTTGTTGCTATGGCATGTCGGGAGGGTGGGACAGATATTAGATAGTATTGCTAGCTTCACCAGGACTCAGCTGCGCAATTTTCTAGGGCAGAGAGAGCGACGTGCCGCAGCATGAAGTCCCCAAAACAACGATCCGCGAGTGCAGCTGCATGGTGGCTGTTTCTTTCGAAGTTACTTTTCTTGCTCCCAAGCTCATGTTAGTTGCCGTAGCAGCTGTAGCATCTTGCCGTCGAGACCGTTGGAGTTCGGCCGACCACATGTGCGTATTTTGTTTTCTGTGCAAGACTGCCGCTCCGACTTCGGCAGCTGGCAGCAGAGTAGGGATGTCAAATCCTGCGCGCAGCTTCAATGTCCTGCTTGGGAAATGGCCCGCTCGGATACTGCAACTGATGAATTGCAGACAGGCGCATGACGTAGCGATTCAGTGGACTCAGTAGACTATGACTCCTTGCAGCACATCGACACGGATTGGCACCTTGTAGGATCAACCCCCCCGGAAGCTGCCTCGTCTTGGCATTAGAGAATATCGTCGTCCGTCATGAGCTTCCGAGTGCTGCTCTTCGGACCTGCGCGCGAGGTGGGGTTCAGTCTTTGTGAATTCCGAGGTCGATCCTGTTGCGTCCCCATGTCATCAGATAGTCCGAAGGAGCTCGGTGCGTCAGAAACGAAAGTCGAGGCCGGCTGCGTGCTGAGTCTGGAGACTTGACTAGACCTGTTCTGATCTGTGTCACTAGAAACGGCAACCAGCCACGTTGGCTCCTTGCTGTGTCAGAAGTCGGCAGGTTCAGCTGCCAGAAGGTGAAACCGCGAAGGTTTGCCATGTCCGTGAGGCAGGAGTGCACGGATGCAACTGAATGCTTGTACATGATGTTTTGGTTTGTTCATCTGCTGCAGCGAGGGCAAGGCAAGAGGCATTCCATAAGTTTTTGAAAAACCCAAGCCATGCCCTGTAGGGTTTAGGCCTTGCATGGCTGCCTTGCTCGTTTTCCCAGGCGCTGCTAGCCCAGCATCCATCGCTGAAGGCGATGCTGGCGATGAGCAAGTTCACTGTGAACCAGGCTGGAAGAGAGTACGCCAGTTTGGATGTCTCCGTGGCTTGGGGATGCTTTGCCGAACAGCTGACATCTGAGTCTGTTCAAGCAGGGCATTGTGTCTGTTTTGTGCAGGAAATGGTTGCTTGCGAGGACAGAGCTTCCGCCTCGATGCATTCCAGCTCTGCCATGCTCTGCCTGTCTCGCCTCGGCTCTTGCCATCCATCTCGACGTCTGCACTTTCCCCAGGGCCTGTGGTCTACGGAAGCCCATTGCGGGTTTCTTTGTGCCCGAGGCTGTTCATGCTGGAGATGAAGTTGCGATGATTCCGCCCATCAGTGGTGGCTAAGCAATGGCCACTGATCGCTGGTGTGTGTGAGGCTCCGAAAGCGGCCATGAGGTAGACATGAAAAGGACCGTGCCAGGCGTAAGCGAGTAGCAGGTTTTTGCGGTGCAGCTTGTTCACCTCTTGCTGGCTCTAGGGAATTCTGTATGTTGAGCGATCCATTCGGCTCGACCATAGCTTCCTACAAGCTTCGCCCTTTGACAGACCTCAAGCCCACAATGTCCGCACGCTCAAGAACGCTTCTTTTACAAAGTGTACATCGTGCCGTGCTGAGAAGCAAGGCAAAGGTCTGGAACCAGGCAGTTTGTGCTCTGTGTTCTGTTGAATCGCACATCTGCAAAGGGAGCAGCAACCACATCGCAGAAACGCAGAGGGCGTGTTATGCAGCCTCCACCATATGGAGTGCCGCCCCCACCGCCCGGCCATTATGCTCCGCCAGGGCATGCTTACGGAGACGTGCTTGCACTCATTGATGTGGTCGACAGCATGTTACGCTGCGAACACCTCAGGATACGATCCTTACGCGCGACCGGAGCTTCACGGCAGCCAGCCTGCTGGCTACTATGCCGGAGCAGGCCTGACATGATCCATTGCACAAAGGCTCTGGAAACAGAGCAGTCAGTGCTTGAAGGTTATGGCCAGCATGATTACTACCGCCAGCAGAACGCATACGGCCACGAACGCCACGTAGAGTATGGCAGTGGCTTCAATGATGGAGAAAGCCGACCAAGAGATCATGGAGCCTCGGATTCAAGTACCACACGATATTCTGGGGTAGCGTGTTTTGCATCGCTTTGCATGGCTTTGCACTGGATGCTGTTAGTCTCAGTCTTGGTCATACTTCAGTTTAGACTGGCTCAGACTAAGGCAGCAATGCTGATCGGGGTGACCGTTTTGAAGGCCAGCCCGACAGTCGGCAGCGGGACTACTCCAATCACCAAGACGACTGGAAAGGGAGGGGCGATCACCGGGACGATCGGCATGAACGTGGCGAACGTGACAGAGATCGTCGTGACAGGGACCGCCGTGATAGGGACGATCTCCACAATTCCGCTGGGGATCATGGTCCTGCCCTGAGCTTGCATGAAGTGTGTCTTCTGTTTCCCGTGGCTTCATGCGGCGCTGAATCAGGTTTCGATCGGCGAGCTGGGCATGGTCCCGCTCGTGACGATGACAGGACGCTTAGAATACTTGCACTGATCAGCCTCCCAAGCTGCTTTGTGTGCTGCAGGAGAGACTCGGATCACAGAAGAGGCCATGAAGGCAACGCCCTTGGAAGCAAACGAGGGAAGCGCGCGGCGGCTCCTGAAATTCCGCGAGGCCACAGCGACCCGCGTCCTCCGAAAGGTGCTGGGAAGGGAGGCGCTTTTCACGACGATTCGACGCGAGAGCGAATCAGATTCTACTGGAAGTTTTGAAGGCCGTGGCCGCGGTGGCCAGGGCAGCCGGGAGCTGGCGCGGTCGAGGAGCCGGAGATCTCTCACAATCCAAAGACCTGCCATGCCACTGTCTTTGATCCCTTTTCTGGTTGAAGTCTTTGGGCCTTTGCGGTGGTGTGTCAGATCCTGCCGTCTCCGTACTTCTTCTAGGATTCTGTTTTTGAAAGCGGCTCTGCATGTCGTGGATGGCGCCTGGCTATCATGCATTTTGATCTGCTGTTCTGTTGTTCAGGATTGCCAGCACAGTCGAACGCACGCGTACGCAGTTGTGTGTTTGTGCTGACTACGGAAATAATGCTGGAGTAAGTAATTTGACTTCTTATGTCATTGTGTTTCACGTCTTCTGATCCAGACACACTTTGTTGTCAGGTTTATGCTGTTACCGTAGCTTGTGCCTTGACCTGTCTCGCTTCTTGCTTACTACACAACATCTCCGGTCTGCAGTAGACTACCTGGATTGCCGAACTGCTCGGTTGATGTGCTTCTCTTAGAAACCCTTGTCATCATCAGGGTGCTGTTCTTCATGTGTGGTGTATGAGACTTGACAACATCTTACACTGTCATCGTTTGCAATGCAAACTATACAGCATAGCCGAAGGCAGGCAAGAAGTGTGGGGAGTTCAGGAATGCAATGACATAGCGGGTGATTGTATAGTGAGGTTTGACAGTTTAACTACTACTGCTACATTGCTACATCATGCAATGCAGACAATCAGTACAATATCATAAACTTACATTGGAGGGAATTGTTGGGATTTATGATTTTATTGTGGTGGTGAGAATGCTTGATTTTTAGTCACGGCTCGTTTAGCAGCAATGCTATGTTGCTGCTACAACAAAATCTAATTGACAGAAGTGGAAGACTGTGTCAGCGCTGCGACGAAACACAAGTCTTTCGATATCACCGGAGCAGCAACGCTTGTGATTACAGCCTAGCAGAGCATCAAATGCTTCGATAGCAATTGTTGCTGTGCTTTTTCTCAAAGTCATGGCAGAGAGCAGATTCGATGATCCCGTGGCTCCAAGCGGTTCCAGGGATGCTTGATTTTGTGATTGTCCTAGATAGTGTTTTTGTTTGCGTTTTTCCATCCATGTTCATGATAAGGTGTGGCTTCAAGTTTCATGACCACGTCGGTGGTACTTTACTTGGGATTTGGAGTGATTTTCTATGATTCAGTCATGCCTCGTGCATTTGTCATTCGTCTTCTTTATCATTAGTCTTCATATTGTTTTGGCTACATCTTCTGGCTACTCATATTCGAGTTGTTGTTTTCCATTTTGGTTTTAGTACTGGTCCGGAACTCGGCTTATGACTTTTGCTCTAACATTCCTGACGACTTTGGAAAATCTTTTGTCTATGGATGCTTCACGGATGCATCAACTGCCTCTCGCGAGGGCCTGAACGCCTTTGGTCCCAGACCGGCGGCCCTAGACAGGCTCCATTACGCATCAAAGGTACATGTCGCTTGAGGCGTGCATAAAGTGTTGGTGCGCACTCCGATTGCCAAGCTCTTTGGATGCGGACTGATGCAAAAGGGCAGTGTCAAGAATAGAGCAAGGGGCAGTCAAGCACACGAGATGTCACACTAAAGGGCACGTGAAACAGCTCGAACATACAAGAACAGGTCAACCTTGGAACAGCTGGGTGACATTTGGAGCAAGAGGGAGAGAATACAAAGGATGCGAACGGTAGTTCAAGAAGAACTACACGATGCTCGGCAGTTGTAGATTCATGGTAGTGTTGTGTCGCATGATGAGAGAGTGAATAATTATTGTTGCATTTCCATCAAATAGCAGTGCCGTGATGCTATATCCCTCAACCGCGTGATCCTGCAACCCTTCACCCCCAACTTGCACATGAATTAGGGAAAAGTCGTCCTCCAAGTCGTTCACATGCCCAGCGGCTCGAAATTTGTAAGATTCTCGATGGTGTTTCGGTGAAGGAGCCGCAGCCGAAGGCGTTCGAGTTCGGGCTCCTCTTCTGGATCCCCACAAGAGAAGAAGCGCATGCGCCCCTCGTCCGCTAAACCAGAGGTCGGAGGTTGCAGGCTCGGACCTCGGAAGTGCGCGCTGCTCCGTAATGGCCCAGGCAAGGCCGCAGGCTTCGACAGTGTCACGAAGCCTCGCGAGGCTGGAAAGGTCCCCACCGAGGTGACTTCGACGAATTCGACTGCACTCGAGCTTTCCAAGATCGCTCGCGCTTTGCCCAAGGCAGCTCCGCAGAGAGGTCTCGCTTTGGCGCCGGGCCGCAAGGCGAGAAGACGTTTTTCCATTTGTTTCTTGTTTTCTGCGGTATCCTTTCGGCTGCTTGTCGCTCAATCTGTTGTCTGTCCTCTTTTGCGTGATCTTCAAGCCAAAGCGCACGCGCTGAAGCTTCTGCAGCGTGGGTTCAAACGAAGGCAGACGTTCACGGCCTGAAGGGTGCTTCACAGTACAACGGCAGCAGCCCTACTCTGTGTTTTTGTTTGCTTCCTGCGTTCTTTAATCAAGGGCAGAGACGGGACTGAGGGCCAGGTGCTGCTTTGCCTAGGGCCTAGGGTTTGCCGGGCCACCAGCAGGCTGCGAAGGCATCGTCATCGAAGGGCCAAACGACAAAGGACGCTGGGAAGTGCAGGCTCCGTTTGCTGAAGTGACGTGTTGGGCTTTATTTCTGCTCTATCTTCGCATGGACACCTTCGGGCGCATTCTGTGCAGGTGGACTACCAGTGCGAAACTAAAACGTGTGAGGCTTGGCAAGAAATGAGCTGGCGCTATGACCTTGCTGGAGGATGCTTGGTCACTCGAATTGTTTCCGACTGCAGCCGCTGTGGCTCACCAACTTGGGGCGTCGCTTGAGTGCGAGGCGATCCAATCGTTTAGGCGAGAAGAGAGCACAGAAGCTGAAACTTGGAGGCTTCAGGCCTTCCGTCCAGCCAGGCAATTTTTTCCGTGCCGCGGAGGGAAAGCTTCCCTTCAATGACGCTCCCAAACATCCCAGCATTCCACCATGTTCCAACATCACAACTTCTACCACAGTGGTTTACCTGAATGGCGACGCCGACGCGGCGAGTCTTCGGATCGTTCTACACCTCCAATGTGCTGGACTTGCTGAGGCCGTAGGACGATGTCGCCCCAATCCATTCACAAGGACCTTCACGGCTCCTGTCCGCCCAGGCAGCCAAGGGGCCAATTCCAGCCACCGACGAGGAGATAAGCGGCTCGCTGAGTTGATTTTCGGCGCTCTTTGAGAAGCGTCGCATTGCAGGCCCTTCCCACTGCCGTCCTCCGACCCGGGCAGCCTCGGCCTTGCACCCAGCGGCCGGTCCTGAGGCACGCAAAATAAAAAGAGCCATGAACGGAGCTTCTCTCCCTCCCTGTCCTCCCTCTCTGCTTCTGGGGGAGGGAGGGAGCGCCGGCTGTAGAGGCCCCAGTGGCCACTTCGGTGCAGAAGCGCGCAAGCACTTCTGCCTCGAGGACGTGTCGCTTGCACTGCTTGAACTCGCATGAAATCACGTGGTCTATCCTGGCACCGCGACGGGAGGATGGCTTTACGTTCCTGAACCATGGCGCCTTCGGCGCCACACTGAAAAGTAGTCTGGAAAGCAAGCGGCGCTGGGCCGAGCACATCGAGACGCAGCCCGTCCGCTTTTTGGATCGAGCCTCGCTGGCAACCTTCCGTGAGGCCCTGTTTGGTCAGTAGCCGCCGTAACCCAAAAGTATCCGGATCCGACAGATGCGGACTCGACTCCAAGGAGAGCTTTTCCCTTGGATGGTCAGCGTGACCCGCAGCTTGAGCCAGGCACCTGGGATTGGGGCAAGCTTCGCGACCCGAGAGAGGAGTCTGGCCCACGGCCAGGTGCTCTCCGTACCTGCAGAAGACCTGCAGCCAGCACTTTGGCAGCTGCAGTCGTTGAGCAAATTGGTCGGTTGAGGCACTGAATGTCACGTCGCCAACGACCTCACACTTGTCTGCATTGTATACAACCAATCGCACAGGCCTTTTCCTTGTAGCTGGCAGCAACAAGGCAGCCACAACATCAGTTTCAGAGAAAGCATCGAAGGAACCGGTGAATTCATCCTGACAACCAAGAAACCTGAGAGCCGACTCCACGACAGGACGCTGTTTTTCAGAGGAACCTCCACTTGCAGCGCAGTCGTTTCTTGGCGTCAGCTCAGGTTCCCAGTGCCACGCTGGGAACGAACGCGGTCCTCAGATCCTGGCAGCGCCAGAGAAAGCCCGATGACTCCAAACGCCTCTTGGCCTAGGTGTCAAGCTCACGACGTGCCCTCCAGGAGTTTCTATATCCGAGGAGCGGTTATCCTTTCGGTGGCTTATGGCTCTACCAAGAAGCTTCTCAAGAGGATGTCCGAGGAGTCTGGCTTCCAGGCCACTCGTACCGGGAGAAAGTTGTGCTTCCTACAGGTGACCACCGGGGTCTCTCATTCAAGCTCAGGTTGTTGAAGCAACCGTCGATTTTCCGTTGGCTGGAGACGCGGAGGAGATGGCACTACATTGCTGAGATGGACCACGTCCGTGTTCAAGATATTGTTGAATTTGTGTGTGAAGAACTCATCGATTGTTGTTCTGCCTTGTTGGTGGCGATAATTCCGAGTTGGCAGTCGACAGTTTTTTTGTGCTGAATCCGTCTTCTGGGTTCTACAGTTCCACATTACATTGGTCTCTGGGCTGGTCGGTTTGGGGACTGTGGGTTTCGGCAAAGGTATTCCGGTTGTCCAAACCATCAGAAGGGGTGTATTTACCTTTCGCAGAGCACCTGCTGAAGGACTGGGATAAGTTCGGGAATGCAGATGGACCACCTCCAAGCTCAAGTCGGAAACATGTTTGCGGGGGTCTGGAGCCACTTCGGCGGTGAAGATACAAAGGTATTGCACGTACAGCTGAACTTCCAGCCAACAGCTGACATCAACATGACCTCATCCCACCTTGGAATGCCAAGGGCTGCTTCTATGTGTTACTGGTACAAGTATCTTGTGAGGCCCTAGTCATGCATGAGGCATCAAGGGACTCAGGGCTTTCTTTGCCCCAGAGCCTTCAAAGCTTTGACGTGGGCCCAGCAGGAGCGGATCCTCGCGTCGCTGGAGGGCTGCCTGCAGCCCAACACATCTCTCGTTATTCTGGATGCAATACCCTCCAATGCTCCCTTCGTGCTTTGGCTCAGGCATGCACGGCTCAAGAGGGAAACCGTCCTTCCTGTCGTTAGAAGCCAAGGTGCTGCCACTCCGAGAGGCCGTGGCACTCTGCCGTGCTAAAGCTCCCGAGGTGGGAAGTTTTACCGTCAGGATTTGGTGTTAGTGGCTCCGTTGATCCGCTACATCCAATGGGTGAGGCTTTCGTCATGGTCGATGCGGCACATGGACTCTTCAGCACCTGAGCTGCACTGGAACATCTCACGACTTAGGTCCGGTTCTTGGGAGCCTTGCTTTGAGGCTTACCTCTGAAGCTCACCGGTCCCTCTGCGGTGCCTGTGGACGCCCTGGTGACGAACTGTTCGGTACTTGGCGTAATTATGGCTCGGTGACGCACGACTGCTCGGCACGCGTGTTACTTGTATCAGTGCGAGGTCACAAATGGTTCTGTGGACCGAAGGGCACCGCAGTGCTTTATGTCGCCCCCGAACACCAGAAGTGGGTGGACCCCTTGGTCATCTCACATGGATACGGGCTTCCTGACAGATTGGATCCGAGCGTTTGTCGTTGGTCATCACTGGCTTACCGTACATCCATTGCATCTGGAGTTTGCTTCAGGTCAGACTTTCCCAGTGGATTCTATTGGCCCGGGCTATCAGACTTCACATCGTGGCTGGCTCTGGATGAGGTGTTGGCCTTCTGGGACTTAGAGGCTCGGTTGCACTGGTGCCCATGCTTCGTTGTCTTGGTTGCTACATGATTCGGAGCTCAGGTTGGGTTGGAGCCCGCAAGAATCTATGGGAATTACCTGGTCATGGATGCCGTGACTTGGCTTCTTTTGAGTCCCTGGTGGTCTTCTACGGCTGAATCTGCAAGGCGACGATGCTGGCTGAATCTTGGGACACCTCCTTGGGCATCCCGGACAGCTGATTGATGTCGTCTTCAATAAAAGTTCAGCAGTTGAAGCAGAAACTGCCCATCTTTTCAGGAGGACCTGCTCGGACCGATGGCTCTTGTGGCATTGCCACCGTTCAAGACGCTGCAAGATCGCAGGCAGGAGTGTCTGCGATGCGGACGTGGAAGGCTAATGCAACGACATGTAGTTTCGCTTGGGCTTGACGTGGGTCTGCACCGGGCGTACTAACATCGCCGTAAGGTATACGTACGATGACGCCGAAGCGGTGCAGAATGCCTTGTTCCAACGGAGGATTGAAGTTCCCGTCAAGGTGCTATCTGGGAATTTATATGTTCGTTTCCTGGCGGCATGCAGCAAACAGCTTTTCCAAGCAGCCCTCACTCGTCGTACAAGGGTCTTCGGGTGTCCGCAGGCATATCTGCTCACATCTACAACCACATCGAGGACGGCCGCCCTGCAAGTTGAGATTTGCACGACAGCCATCACGCTTCGTGTTGATGTTGGACATCCATGTGGGCCGCGTGGAGGAGTACGAGATACTGAGAGATGCCGTCCTGGAGCTTCAGCACTTGGACCAGCTGTAAGAATCTTCTCGCGTTGCATTTGGCATGTCAGCATGTCTAATGCGCACAAGCCCCAGGCTGACAACTGTTTTAACTGTTTCCCTGCTCTGGGTGCAACTTCTAGTATGAGCAAGAAGGAGGAAGGGCGTGAGACGGCACGGGTGATGCCTCGCTCCGCTTCCTTGCAGCCGCTGAAATTCCGAAGCGGCCGGCCTTGTAAGAGTCACGGAAGTGAGGCTGAGAAGAGTCGTCACACCCTTCCGCCTGTCCTTGCCAGTGCCAGTCGCCGACGTTGTCAGGATGAGCAAAGGCCCTCATCAGCGAGTCGCGTGAAAAAGATTTTTCCCGAGACCTCAGTCCTACTTGACATGGCCATGTCAGCCGTAAGCCATCGTTAGCCTGTCAGCTGAGGCTTTCCCTCCTAGAAAGCAACCTGCAACCCAAGCCTTCCTGTGGTCGGGCCCTAAGCACCAACACGCAAAACGCCCTCAGCCGATGAACATTCGATGAGGCTGGGAGCTTGTCATCGCACCGATTGCGCTAGGCCTTTGAGGGAGAAATGCCGTGGCTTCAGCTGGTGCGAGTGCGGTGGCAGGCATCAAGGAGACGGACGTCTCTCAAGCCTTATCCGTGTGGAAAACTCAGTGTTCGTGTCTTCAAGTGACGTATCAAGAGCGCGCGAGTTTTGGGCTCATCTCTGTAAAGTCGCAAAAGCCTTGGCGTCACAGCTGAGATCTAAGTCTGGCAAGTGCCCAGGCATGGGAGAGTGCGACATGTGAAGATGACAGATCCTCCGGCCTGGGTCTCGACTTCCTGCAGTGATAGTGATGCTGAGTTGCGGCGTGGGCACTGTCTCTTTTCCTCGTAGCAATGACGCCTCATGATGCATGAGCCACTCCGAGAACCTTCATGCAGCTGACCTGGTATCCAAACTACAGCTCTTCTTGTTCCTTCCAATATTGCAAAGAAGTCACTCCCACTCTTCGAGCCCGGCCGCTATGGTGCGATTGGTGGGGCTCACTGGGCCGATCGCCTGCGGCAAGTCTACTGTGAGCGCGCTCCTCGCGGAAGGAGGAAGGGGGTTTCTGTTTCTTCTTGCTTCGAAAAGTTGGTGTCGGTGTCCAGAGTCCGATGTGCTACCACCCGCTGCCGTTGTGGAATCTGGACAGGCTGGCCTGTCGTCGATGCCGACAAGATTGCACATGAACTCCTCGCTGACACTTCAGGTGCCTCGCATCAGCCGAATGTGCACATGTCTGTCAGAGAGAGAGTGTGTGTGTGTGTGTTTGTGTGTGAACGGTTCTCGTTCATGGACTTAGGGAGGTCACTCTCCAGTCGTTTGCAGATAAGCAAAACACTCTTCATGCCAAGCAGAACAGTATCACTTGCTCTTCGGTTTCCTTGCAACATGTCAGTGATGTGTCAGCTTGATCCTACAGCCAAAGTGAAACATCAGGGATGTCAGTGATGTACCAGCTTGCTTCGCAGTCAACGATGTGCATGAGTTGCTCAGGATACAACTCGCTACAAGCAGGGAAACGCATCGAGTTTTTTCGCGACTAGAAATCCGTCCATGTAGTGTGCCTACCTTGAAGAAAGTGTGACTGTGTGTGCGCGTGTGCGTGTGCGTGTGCTTGTCTGTTTAGGGTTTGGCGCTCCCACTAGGCTTGGTGTCTTCAAGGCTGTCAGGCGCACATGCATAGATAAATGGTGGGCATGCATGTGTCTGAGGTGTCTCTTGCCTTACATGCTTGTCATCATTAAAGCTTCAGACAACCACCAATCCTTACAATAGATGTATGCCACCACTTCAGGAAATCAGTGCTCATTTCCCTCAAGAAAACCAGAGCCCCAGAGAAGCACACAGTTAAGAAAATAGGGTCCGAACGTCAGAGGGCACTCATTTTCTTAGTTAGAAGGGGCAGTGAAAGTGCATATATCTGGCGAATCCAGAGCACTCGTATCTTAGCCAGTGTTTTCTTAAACAGAGCTAGCGCTGTAGAGGGCTGCAGGGAGAATCACGACGTGTAAATCGGCACGCACAAAGGCATTTGCACTAGACTCCCCTCTTCAGCACATGATGGGGTGATGGCCATGTTCTGCACAGTACGTGATGGTGATGATGTTGATGGCGACAGCGTCGCTGATCAATGTTGCTGCTGCTGCTTCTGCTTCTGCTGCTGCTGCTGCCGCTGCTGCTGCTGCTGTCAGTAGTACTATGCTGCTGCAGATGATGATGGCGGTGACGACGAAAATGATAATCATCGTTACGACAGTCATGGCATGATGATGCTTGTGATGGTGATGATGGTAATGAGGATGAGGATGATGATCATGGGGATGAGAGCAATGGAGATGGTGAAAAGCAAAAAGGGTTGTGTGCGGTTGCGTGTATGTGTGTGTGTGCGCGCAACTAGACACTTGCGCTATAATGGCCGTGATCCAAGCAGTTTGACAACAAGAAGCTGTGCAGTAACTGAGTTTCCTGCCAACGAAGACGTCCATTTGCTCTGGTGATGCATTCCGACAGATTACGCACCATAAATCTGGAGGTCTACTTGTGTAACAGAAGTGTGCGCATGACACGTGCCAAACCACAGACGGACCCCCACACCAAGGTACAATTCACAAGCGAGTCGTCTCTGAGTTTGGGACGACAGTGTTGGATTCCGAGGGTGTCATTGACCGGGAAAAGCTCGGCAAGGTGATTTTTTCAGACCCCGCCAAGCGGAGGAAGCTTGACAAGGTGCCAGTGTTAATGCGCGTCGCCTCGACAGCTTTGCTTGCATCTTTCGAGGCTACGCATGGACCCATCTTGACGACCATTGTGAAACGGACCCTATGGCTTATGCTACAAGGCGGAAAGTGCTGTGTGCCATGGAGGAGTCGGAAAGCAAGTCTTGTGAGACACCGCGAGGTCACCGCACCATCGTCTTGGACGTGCCGTTGCTGCTCAAGTTCCCGGTCCTGCGCCGCCTTTGCCTCTCTGCCGTCCTCGTGGTGCTGGTGTTGCTTGGGCCCAAAAATAGATCGAATCTTTTCGGTCGTCTTAGGCTCACCGGCCCAAGGCTTTCGGATCGAATGTGCACGCAGCTTGCCGCCTTGGCTAGCTGCAGGAATCGGTGCAGAGGTTCTCTGTAAAGCACCCAGGTCCCCGGAGACGCAGCTGACACGCCTGATGGCACGGAATGACTTGTCTGAGGATGAGGCTGCACGTTTTTAATAAGAAGTCAGATCTTGTGCCGTCTGCATCAGAAAACTGTTCGGGCAGCCATGAACCAGATCAAGGCCACGGAGCAGTTTTGCTTTGAGCGCAGGCCCGACGAAAGATCGATTCGCAGCTCTCTGGGGAGGCCCAGCGCAAGCTGGCAGACTTCGTCGTTGAGAATAACGGTGCCTCTCCAGAACAGAGGGTAGAGGGTAGAGTGCCCTGTTTCTTTCGGACAGCTGTTGAGTATCCCGCAATCCCTTCAATCTGCACATCAGTTTAGTTTCAAGCCAGTTTGACATTTTCGCACAGTGCACAACCTCCAGGAAGTTTCGAAGAACTACGCCGAAGTGTGGCCGACCTCCAGCATCAGGCGGGAGCCGGATCTCTTTCCAAAATTCGGTGCGGTCTTGTTTTGGGGAGGCGCCTCAAGGATGGTCCGCAGCGTTGGTGGCCGAAGCCATCGCCGGAGCGGCCGCCCTCTGCGCTTTGGCGTCCCATGCAGCGGCCCACGCGAGCCTCCTCCCGCGATCCTCCCTCTGATGCAAAAAGTGCGCGTAAGGAAGCATCGCTGCTTCCAGACGAATTTTCTTTTTTGGACAGCTCATCTCAGGGCGTCTGTCTGGCACAGATGGCCTTGAAAGAATCGGCGGAGGCCACACTGCCCCTCTTGACAAGCTTCTAAGTTATTGAGGCTTCTTCAAGCTACTCGTACCCCCGAATGCAAAGTGCTGACCTTTGCCAGGCGGCTCTGCAAAATTTGCGGCGATTTGAGATCAAGGGCACGCAGGTTTCGCTTGGCCGGCACGCTTACAGGTTTTTGAGTTTGAGCTTTTAGGCTTTGGCCATCGCCAGAGCTCTGCCTGCAGGGTGGACTGGAGTACCATGGCCAAGACGGAAATGGGTACCCCAGCTTGGCTTTGGTGACGTGTCAGGTGGCATGGGCAGGGTTCCTTCGACAGGTCTCTGCAACAAGCGCCACCAGAAGCCGCCGGATGAGCCGCCTCCAAGGAGTGCGGATGAGGGACGCAGAGGGACGCGGCCCGGATCGGCCTGATGCGTGGGCCGAAGGAGTTTCAAAGAAAGCACAGCGCAGGAGTCGGGGACTCAGCCTTCCGGACGAGGGCGATGACATGCTCTGAACAAATCGACAGAGATTGCAGAGAGGTTTGGCTTTCAAATGGGACAGGCTCACCGGCTCACCCTGTAAACACGCTGTCTCAATAAGCAGCCTCATCTCGTCAGTCCAACCTTTTCCATTTCATGCAAGTCCACTGCTGGCATTCCCGAGATTCGGGAGGCGGTGCTGATTTCGAACCTGAAAGGAGCACCTCAGGCCTGTGGCAGCATGGGTGTCACACCGCGGTGTCGTAGTTGGGCTCAGCTCGCACCAGCCACTGCGCAGTTCAACGGCTGCACCGCTGCTGTGGTCGGCTTCCGCTCGGACCGAGTGGAAGTGGAAGTGGAGGCTTGAGTGCTCCCGCAAGCTATTTACAAGCTACATCGGCAGGATTAAAGTTCTGTCGCACTTGCTTATACCCTTATGCGGAGGACGCGCATTTTGCGTGGCCTGGCTAGCGGAGGAATTAATCCACCGGAATAAAATTATATATACTACTTTAATTTTCCGGACGGAGGACTGGGTGGAGGAGTCTAAGGGGGTTACAAGGTCTTCAAGAGCAACATGCAGGAGTGCGACGAACTTTCTTCCTGCCGCAGCATGAAGTTTGGAACGCAGTTCCTGAAACGGTGCACCCAGCTTCCATATAGGATGGCAAGATCCTAGCATGCATTTCGCGAAACCTGCAGCCTGCAACCGGACTGGACTCTGGCCGCCAAAATGTCTTCGGCAACCGTTTCTAGAGGGGATGTCTGTCTCAAGGACCACGGACATGACCAAAGATGCCCTTGACCTTGAAGCTATACAGCTTCTGAGCAGATACACTTAGCATCTACAGCAACATGCAGAGCATGAGGGGTCCGNATGTCTGTCTCAAGGACCACGGACATGACCAAAGATGCCCTTGACCTTGAAGCTATACAGCTTCTGAGCAGATACACTTAGCATCTACAGCAACATGCAGAGCATGAGGGGTCCGCAGGCACAGATTTTTTAGTCTGAAACACCTTTCCGTGAGCATCGGCAGGATTAAAGTTTTGTCGCACTTGCTTATACCCTTATGCGGAGGACGCGGAGTACCGCCAAGTGCATTTTGCGTGGCCTGGCTAGCGGAGGAATTAATCCACCGGAATAAAATTATATATACTACTTTAATGTTCCGGACGGAGGACTGGGTGGAGGAGTCTAAGGGGGTTGCAAGGTCTTCAAGAGCAACATGCAGGAATACGACGAACTTTCTTCCTGCCGCAGTATGTGAGCATCTGTTTTCCCGTTCCGTCCCGCAGGCGGAGGGGACAAAGAAGACCTTGGCGTTGAAGCCCGAAAATCTCAGCGCATCAACAGGCAAGGCGACACGTGGCAAGACCGTGGCATGCTCTGCAATGCTCTGCAGGGCTCTGCAATGCTTTGCTTCCCTGCTTCCCTCCGGGCGCTTCTTTGAACCTCTCTGGGCGCTGCAGGCCAGGCTGAGCCCCCGAAGGCGCAGTTTGCACACGTGAGTCACGGGTTTGCAGGATCAGGACACGCAAAGACGCAAAGAGCAGCATGAGAAGATCGTAGCTTTGATTCTCGCTGCTCTAACACGGCCTTTGCAGGCTGAGGAGGCATCTGCCGAGCAGGCACCTGCGGAGCAGGCACCTGCCGAGAAGGCCTGTCTCGTGTGGCAGGCTTGCAGGCAATGCTCTACAAGGGGGTTAATGAGAGCTGGTCAGCTAGTTTGGGGTGCATGCAAGTTGTCCGGAATTCTGGCATTCAGCGGGATCTCTGCAATGCTCCCAGTCGGCTGCCAATGTTCTCACGTGTGGCCATGGAAAGGCTCCGGAGCCGCGACGCCGCCGTGGGAAGTGGGAGGAGCAGGGCCTTCGGCTTCCAAGCATATCCAACCTTTCGTCGCTGGAGCGACAAATGTGACTCAGGAACAGCGGCGGTTTCGTCGTGAACCAGGCCAAGAAAGGCCGGATTTCAAAAACACACGTCCCAAAGACTCCCGTTTGCGCTGTCATGTCTGAGGCCCAGCGGGCCCAAAGTTGCCGCCCCTGGCTGACTTGGAAGCGATGCCTGTCGGATGCCCAGAGCATCGCGTGTTGCCCGGACGTCGGCCCGTGGTGGATCCCAAGGTGAAAGAGCTTAAGCAAGTGCTCGTGGCAGCCTCCTCGGATGTAGACGTGGGATCAAACATCCTGCAGCCTCGTGATGCTGCGCACGCCGAGGCTCATGACGTTAACATCACGGGCTGCGGGCATCTCAGAGACACATGCGCTGAGCCCCGAGCATTCGCGAGCCATTGAGGCCTGGAGAGAGCCGAATTTCTGGCCAAGGCTTGCAGACACAGAGTTTCAGGTTGAAATGCTTGCCTTGGCATTGGCCCCGAAGGCCAAAGAAGTGGCGGAACAAAGTGCCTAGCGACGCTTCGAGGACAACTGCTGCAGTTGCTAGCGAAGGCTTGGGTATCGGGTGCATAGAAATTACTGAAAGACGAGGGTTTGCTTTCAGAGCGGGCTTTGGGTGCTCATTGTTGTGCACCTGTCGCTTCACCATTCAGGATGGGCTCTGCAGCGGGATCTGGAAGGTGTTTCAGCATGCGTTGCAAATGCGGATCAACAACCTATCCTGGTACAGTCCAAAGCTGCCAAAGCAGTCCGACATCCCAAGCCACATGGCCACTGCGATCAATGCCGGAGTATCATAGGAATCATGAAGTGTCCAAGCGGCCACCAAGCAGTCCTCTGCAGAGTCCTGCGCCTAAGAGGAGAAAAGAGTCGCAGCGTGTCTTGAGTCCTTGCCATGTTGACGCTTGAGCGGAACGCGTGTTTCAAGGGGTCACATGGTCCCGAGATGTAGGAGGCTCATAGCGGCCATAGCGACAGGTGGATCTGTAGGTGGTTCAGCTGGCCCTTGGAGCCCTCATGCATCGCCATGCAGGGTGCCGAAGCAGCTTCGGCAGCTTGGGCAAGTGCTGCTTGGTGGCTAATGCTGATAGCTGTGAGCTTGGCGTGCCTAGTGCTGGTCCGGAAGGCACTCGTTGAAAAAGGTCTCGATGGCCCACATGTAACAGGTAACACACATGGCATGAGACGAGATGTTTTGCAGTTAGGGCTTCATCCCGCGGGGCGGATTGGATACAGGAGCGCTAAGCCAGATGTTTCTGATCCTGAAGGTGCTGCTTAGCAATCCTGTCGGGAGCATCCGGCATTGGTACGAAGCCTGCAGCTGGCAGAAAGGTGTGTGCAGAAAGCCTGCAGCCGTCGTTCCAGAAGCAGGAGCTGCATCCCCGTCGTGGGTGGACGACATGGTATGCGCTGAGCTGCAGGAGGTTTATGCGGGCATGGTAAGGACCTGCTTCGTGTGCATTGTCGGACCTTTTTGCTTCCTCACCGTATTGCTTTCGGTCCTCCGTGATGATATAGCCTTCCCCGACTTGCACCTGGTCTCTCAGAAAGCATCATTTCGTTCTCGCGCTTCCTTCTACGAAGTTGCAAGGAAGCGCCTGGTGATAAGTAGCTGAGGCGCTTGAACTCTAACATGCTTCCGCTCATGGTGGCAACTCTCCTCACAGTCTGCAACCCCCCCGAATCTTCAGCTGCAACTTACAGAGAAGTGCGCCGAAGCAGAAGCTTTGCAAGAGTGTCCAAAACCGAGGCGCGCAGAACGCAACTGGGGCTCTGGCTTCTCCTCGCTTTTTGGTTTTCCTCGACGCTCGCCGTGACCCTGCAGCATGTTGGTCTGCGAGACAACTCTCGAAGAGGGAGCTGATTTACTCAGGCACACCTGCTCCTTTCGGAATGGCACCTTCACGAACAAGTCTGGTTGAACCACATGTTTTTCGTGACTGTTGTCTCCGAAGTGCTGCAGAAGCTTGGCAGATTTGAGAGCTTTATGCGGAGAGATCCGGTGTCAGATTTCGTGAGAGTAGAGCTGAGCATGTACTGGAGGATGCCTCCGCTGTTGATTTGGGCCAACACCCTTCTTCACTCTGCATTCTTCATAGCTCTGACCGTGGTCAATGACTATCCCAGCGATTCGCCATCACTCGAGCTGCAGCTGCTAATGGTGATTGTTAGAATTGCGTGTGGGAATCTCGGCTTGTATTGACGGCTCTTGGTTCCGGTCCCATTCTCTGCTTTCTGAACCGCCCCGCAGGTTGTGAAAGTTGGTTCGGGCACTAGTCTTGTCATAGCTGTGCCATATTTTGCGAATTTGCCACCACTAAGAGATCATCTTGGAAAAGATGTAGGACGTCGGGAAGCTCGAGTAAAAGTCGCCGTCAGTGGTTGTCCGGATAGTCCGAAGGCACTACACCCAGCTGGTGTCCAAGGCAGTCGAAGGCTGTGCACGCGCGGATGTGCTGGCTCAGGCGCATGCCATGCGGGCTTTCGAGGGAGTGGCAGTGAAGTCCCGCTGAAGGATGCTTCGAAGCTGGCGGCCTTGAGTCGCTCCGCCGCTGAACAGGCGCTCGCCGCGCGGGCGCGCGCGCTCGCGGGGGGGCTCCCTTTCCCTTTCCCTTTCGTCGCTTGGCAGAGCTTGGCAGAGGCTCTCGTGGAGGCAGACGAGGAGGCCACTCGCGCTCGGACGGCCCAGGTGGAGTTGTCCCTGGCAGAGGACGGAGACATTTCTGTTTTGGGCGAAGCTCCTAAACCTAGCAGACCAAGCACTTCTCTAAGTCGCGATCCGATGCGATACGCCGTACGCAGGCCGAGGCGAGGGCCGTTGAGTCTGTGCGAAGTGCGCAGCTCCACCTCCTGAAAGTCATGTGCGATGCCGTGATAGAGGTGGATGCCGACATGCAGATCATTGAGCCAGGAAAGCTGGGGTTGATGCTCTACCAAAGCAGCCACCGCAACCTCGCTGGAACCAGGTTCGTGGACCTGCTCAACCCGAAAGAAGTGGATCTTGGAGCTTAAGTCACGGTCTAGGTTACGCTCTTTGGTAGTCGTGCACAACAACGGGTAAGGTGTAGACTGCTGACGTATTGTAAGGATCGCTTCCAATGCTTCTGCCGAGACGATCAGCTCCGGCTTTATCCGCTACAGACGACTTTGACGGGCGCTTACAACATGGCGATTTCTGTCTCGATCTACTTAGCCACCTTGAGCCCGAGCGCAGCGAGCGGACGCGTGACACATTTGCTGGGTGTGAATGAAATACAGGAAGCGCAGCCGGCAAATGCACGTCCGCATGCCGACACTGTTCTCAGTGGCCTTGGACCGGTGGCAGACGATGTGAGCTGCGACGACTCGGAGGAGGGAATGCAAAGCCCCTACCAAAGCGCTCACAGCTGCCACAGCGGCAGTCAGAAGAGTCCCAGGGCTTCCTCTGATTACCCCCCGAGGCCAGAGCCACCGGCAGAGTTTCGGCAACTCGAGCCGGAGGAGGAACTCCGAGCTCTGATGTCGTTCTTGTGGCAGTGGCCTCTGCCAGAAAGAGGGAAAGGACTATCACAGTCCTGTTGCCAGACGCACCAAACCCTGGATCGCGCTCGGGACGCCTTGCGATACTTGCAGAAGCTGGACTGCCAGGATGTGCCAGCCTGCCTTGGCTGGCAGTGCCCTGCCTGCGTCCTGCACGCACGAAGCCTTTCCCCCCCGATTCCCCCCCCTTCTGTACTGTAGATGCTGTACGTCGGTGTAGTTTCCGTGACTTCGAGTGCCACCCGCCAGAGTTTTTTGTGTTCCGCTCCCTTTTTGCTGCGCGACTGCTGCAACTGGACAACAGTGTGCAGTACTGACCGGGAGGTTTCTGTTGAGTTTTCGCACCCACAGTCGCACCCACAGGCAGTCAATCAATCAATCGATCAATCAATCAATCCATCCATCATCCATCAATCAATCAATCAAGCAATCAAGCAAGCAAGCAATTGATCAATCAATCAATCAATCAATCAATCAATCAATCCATCGATCAATCAGTCAATCAATCAATCAATCAATCAATCGATCAACCAATCAAAAAATCTTGCCACTTTTTTTGTTGTCCGACCGTTGGCATGCGCTCAGGCAGCACAAACATCATGTTGGCGATCGCGGAGCAAACACCAATATTTCGGCGTAGCAAAGCACGAACAAAACTTGAGGCAAAACGTCAAGCGATTGTGGGGTGCAAAATCGGCGCTTGCGCAGCACAAGGCTTTCTTGGCTGTCCTGCGGATGAAAGCGGAGCTCGAACTTTCGAGGCTCTTCAATCCGGTGATTTTCGGCACGAATTTACAGGGCCTGTCTTGCTGCAGCTATCGGCGTATTCCGCTTTGCACGGCGCTGTTTGTCAGCAAACTACTGTAGAACTCAAATCGAGCTTGCAGGGTGCTAGTGCTTTGGCAAACTATTAGTTGGGGAATGAATGAAGGCAGAGTCAATTTGGAGTTTTTGTTGTTGTTTTGATTCCAGTCCATCTCAAGAACAGGGCCGTTTCTTTCTGCAGGGCCATGGGATGCCGCGGGCCTTGCCGGGGCGTCTTCCCTTTTCGCTTTTGTGATCGCGACTGACGTGCCCAGGTGTGTCTTTTTTGCGCGGCACGGGAAGAGCAAGCCACCGATCGGACAGCAAGAACACGTCATCGGCTCGTGCAAACACCTCGGCTCGAAAACTCCAAGCGGCTAACAGCAAAAAAGAGCAGTTCCGAGTGCCAACTTGTAATTTTGTGGGGTCCCTGTGCCTGCAGCTTTCAAGCCTCGCCACTTCACCAATCACCAGATGACAGCAAGCTCACCGCCCTTGCCAAGTCTCCTCAAAATTCCGCCTCGGAGATGCATCTTCAGACCTGCTGGACAGCTGCCTGACTTGTGAGCTTTCTGCTCCGAGGCAAGTTGAAGGGCACGGAAAGCGACCGACGACTGTTTGACGAAGAGTCCTGGTGCTGCGGCCGCTGTGCCAACTGGGAAGATTTGTATTTATAAGACGATCGTGCCTCGCCTCCGATGTTCACGGTCCCGGTGATATCTTAATTGGACTAGAGTGCAAAAGGTGGCCGTGCCCACTCGCCCGTCGCATTTTGCTGCTTAGAGAAGCTGGATGGCTCCAGGTCTCCAGTCGCCTCACCGAAGGTGAGAGCTTGCGGGTAATCCGCGTAGCTGAGCACTCTTTTTGAGGCCCCGGAGCCAGGTATTCACACCGTACCTGCTTCTAGGATTCTAGGACAGAAAACCCATTTCCGGCGCTTGCTTTCGAGCTTGTTTTCTTAAACTCAGACGGACCGTTGATGCCACATCCTGTGCCCTTGCGGCTCAAGCATGAGCCTTGTCACCAAGGCAAGTCAGGTCTCTCTGTCCCCCGACGCTCGAACTGAACCGCGATCGGGCCATGCTGTAAGTGTCGGCTTGCACGGCGATCTCTGAGGCCGCCGAGCTCGGGAAACCGGGGTGGGGCCTTCGCTGCAGCCTTTCCCCGCGTGTCAGTTTTCAGCTTTGCAGGCCGATGGCGAACTGGTGTCCTGGATGCCTGTCGTTTTGAATCCATGTTGCATGCGACATCGATCTGGCGAGTTTGCTTGTGCCTGAAGGGCGTGCCTGCGAGGTACGGCAGCACAGAGCCTGTGGGAAAAGCGGAGCAGTCAGGCCGAGCTTCGGTCTTTTTCTGGAGAGGTGCCGACCTGAAACGAATGGAGTGGAAAGGATGGTGGCGTGCCTTCGCATCCGGGTGCAGCAACTTTTCTATCCAGTGGCTTGGCTCATGTGGGCAACTTGATGCCATCAGCTGGCAGCTCCATTAGGAGGTCATGCGCTGGAGGGTCGGATCCATTTTGCACAACGAAACAGTTTGAACTCCGGTGTGAGATCGGCTGAGGTACAATTACCAATGTGACAGCCTCAGCTACGATGTTGCAAGAAGGGACGCCTCACTGGCACGTTCTAGAGTATAGGAATTCGTTTGGGCGAGAGGTGCAAGTATTGCCTTGGCGGTGATGTCTACACACAATGACCTCTATGTGCAAGATCCACTGGCAGCAGCCCGGCATGGGAGAAGTGCAGGTGCGGCCCGCACGGTGAATGAAAAGCAGTGCATGAGGCGGACTATCCGCGACCTCCCTGGGTCTCTCGATCTCTGCTGGCCTTGGTCTTCGTGGGCTCCATGGCAGGCCGGTGGAGAGGGCGAGGTAGCAGCCTCCGTCCTCTGTGCAGAGCTTTCTGGCCGCGAGGAATGATGTGCTTCGGATACCTGGGAGATCTCCTTGGTCACCGACGAGCTCTGCAGGGCACGAAGGCGGCTGTTCTCATAAGTTCGTCCGTGTCGCTGAAGCACCCATGGCCATGGCATGGCACGGCTGAATTGGGAGGGCCTGGTGGTGCTGGGTGCCTTGCTGCACCTTGGAGTGCACTGAGTAGGCTCAGGCTCAAGAAAGCAGTTGCATGCCGAGCTGAGCCTGAATCTGGTCCCGAGGTGTTCCATGCTGCCGGAAGATTCTGGAGATGAGTTCTGGCATAGACTGGCCATTGGTCGATTCCTGGTGGGAGTGGGTCTAGGCCTTGGAGAGTGCACAGCGAACTCTGGATCGTAAGGGTTGGGGTGGAACCACCAAGGCCTTGGGGGTGCCTACCCACTGAGCGCTGCTTGTGCGGGTGCCTCTGGTACCTCATCGGAGGTGGGTCAGGTGGGCATTGGGTCACTAGGACGTCACTAGGACCACTAGGCACGAGGGGTTCAGAAACTGATTGGGACCGGTGACCGGGAGGCGTTCTTCTGGCAGACCCCCGGTGGCGTAGCTCCATACCTCGTCACACTCCTCCTGCTGCACGTCCTGCCTGGAGACACCTCCTGGCAGTTTCTCAACTGCGACCAGGGGGAAGACTGGCTTTGCTTATCTGCGACGTGCCGAGGTTCCGGCTGGTGCTCGGTTTGGGGGCTCTGCCGGCCTTTCTGGCTCTTGCAGCCTCCTGGCGGGAGGCATGTGCGGTCGGTTTGCCCCCACGCGAGATCTGGTGAGGCTTGAGCCTGGTCAGGAGTCAGCACCTCCAGTGCGTGCAGCAGGAGACCTGCGCCAGGTCGGTGCGACCGCAAGCTTTTGCAAGCCATTGAAGCTATACGTCGCAAAGAGAGGCGCTGCAGAGCCACCAGCGAATACTTGTCGGCACGGCTGGGACCTGGTTCCTATTTGATGTCGCTGCTTACGGCCGCTGGGCGACAGAGTGATTGTCGCAATGTCATCCTATGTCGCACACGGATCTGCACAGCTTCGTTGACACACATCGCATGTTCCAGCTTTGGGGTGTGTGTGTGTGTGTGTCTCTGTGAGTTTGTGGCACCTTCTGCATGAGATTCAGTTAGTAGTCAGTATGATGTATTTGACGTACTTGCAGCCGCCAAACACTCTGCTTCAGGCACCGTCATCTTCACCCCTCGCATCCTCAATCATGTCTTCGGTGAAAGCCAGTCGCTCACGCAGATGGCTCTCCATTCTGTCATGATGCCTCATGCTTGCACTTGAATGGGCAGTTTTGTGTGCCGTAACTCGTTGTAAGAGTCACGATCACTGCAGATTAACGCCATCCCGAAGATTTTCTCTGAGGCTTTCTTTTGCCGTCCCGGCCACTTTCCTCGCGGTTGCAGTGCTGCCTCGCGTGGGCGCCCCTTGGCCAAACTTCGAGCGCTTGCTTTCCCTCCCTTGACGACATCCCCTGCTGAGGCACGGACGCTGAATGCGCTTGGGCTGGCCTGCCAAGCTGCAAGAAGGAGAGAGAGAGAGAGAGACAGAGACAGAGAGAGAGAGAGAGAACACATCAAATTCAAAAGAGAGGGGGGAGACACACAAAGTGACAGCCTGAGGCCCCTCACGGCAACACAAGGCGTATTTTTTGGGGCTTGCCACGAACCCTCAAGATCTCAATGGCACACTTGCTTTGCTCACTTGGTTCATTGGAGCTTCAAAGCAGCCTTCGACTAAGCCTGGCAAATCGTGAGTGGCAGAAGCTCACGACGCGGAACGAAACGGAAGTGGAACGAGGGGACAGGACACTTTGCCAAGTGTCAAGAGGATAGCTTGCAAATCCAGTGTGCGTGGAGAACTCTTGGCTTGCTGAGGCCATTATCTCCGTCTGCTTTGCTGTTTTTGCTGCCGTGTCGGCTGTGTTTCCAGATGCCCACAAGGCTCCTAAGCGTTTGCCTGCTGTGTCAGCCTGTGACTGCAAAGTAGGTGCCGGTGTCGGTCAGGTCCTTTTCGCTGTTCTTTGTGCTCTCTACTTTGGTCCGTGACCCAGCTTCTGCAAGTACACATCGCTACGTCGTAGACGCTTGACAGAAAGCGGCGAGGCCTGAATTTTGGGCCCAGCGTCGCCACCTTCGTGCTTCCGGTAGAGCTAGCGCCACCGGAGCCTCCCGGCCGCAGCAGAAAGCGGAGAAGCGCCAAAGCATCCGTCCGTGGTGGGGCTCTTCGAATGCCCCGGCTTCCTACTGCTGGGCTTCATCCGCTGCGACGGTTGCACAGCAGATGGCTGAGGTTGCGAAGCACCTTCCACGGGCTCTCGGCTGCTGCTGGGAAGAGCGGAGCACTTGCCAGCACCCCGGCGCCGCAGCACCACACAGCACCTATCCGTTATCCGGCGGCCGAAGCCTGGAGGTCGGAGCTCTGCTTTTCCCGCTGCTGGACGAGACCTGCGGGGTCTTGGCCTGACTGCTCGGCACTGCCAGCTTTGCTTCAGCGAAAGACTCTCAGGTGCCCGCAGTGATGCTGGCGCAGGTATCTTGCAGGGTCTCAAGTGCCGGTTCGTGCGACCACACGCAGCATCTTTTGCAGTGCGCTCTGAAGGCATTTGTTTGCGCCTTCGGTGCTCTTCTGAGTCATGTCTGCCTGGGTGAGAGTTTGTCGATACAGGAGGCACGGTGAAATGCTGGAGCTTGGCCGAAACGGCCTGCTTCCTTAAGCTTGAAAGCGTACTCCATGTTGCGCGGAGTGCAGAACAGCGGCGGGCTGACTGCAAGCTTCAACAAGCCTCAGTGGATACGTGCATGAACCTTTTGAAAAGGCAGCACTTTCCCGAAGTCACAGGCACCGTGTTGGATTCCAGAACGAGCTTGGAATCGAAAATGTCGAGAGCACGGCAGGGGACGCCACATCGGGCATCTCCCTGCAGCCTCATTCCGGGGTTGTGCTGTGACCAGTTGTGTATCGCATGTTTCTGGCTCACAGATGTTGTGCAGGGGATAGGATCTGGAAGGAGTGTAGGCCGCTGCAGAACTCTTGGAGGCGGCAGCAGACTAAAGTTATGAATGTAGCTTTGTAGGTCTGTAGATTCTTAGATGGTATGCTCAGATGGTGAAAGCCACAAGCAGAGCCTTGTCGAGTCGCCTCAGGTACACGAGGAATTCAAACTGGCACACTTGGTCGTCTTCCGCCTGGCCATACTCGATGGCAGCGCAGGCTCATCCGGGTGATCTGCTTGTTGGGGTTGAGCGATGTTGCGTGTAAACGTCTGCCCCGACATGCACGTTTCAAGACCCCGTGCTCAGCCCTCTCATGTGAAAGCCCCGACACTCCACCCAAATGTCAAAATGCCGAACTGCAGAACCTGTGGTGCAGCAGGCGTCGGCGCCTAGCACGTCGGCGACCAGTGCAGTCAAGGCGGTCCGACTTGCACTCCGCAACTTCACCCTGAAATGGCACTGTGACCAATGAGGTGATATCAAAGACATGGGCCAGAGACTCTCACGACCTCTTCGACTTTGAGGCGCATCAGCTGTGCATGCCTGAGACTGGAATGTCGGCATTGTGAGACGTGAAAGAGCTTGATTTCAGCCTCCGAGGCATACGCAGACGTTTTCCGTGCCGAAGTCCACGGTGTGCATGCGCAATGGCACAGAGGCACAGAAAACCGAAAATCTGGAAGCGTACACAAAGAATAAGCGGAAGCCCGAGATTCGAGTTGCGCACAGGTGCAAATGGTCGGAGAGCGAGATGCGCCGCCGGCAGGAGGAGATCCTCTCCTGCGCCTCGTGCAGAGAGATGGGACCTTCTGGGCTCGCGCCTCAAGTCGTGTCATCCCGAGCTGAATGCCTGGAAGCGTCTGCGCTACATGGGATTTCCACCGCCGCCGGCCCTTTATTTGTCAAAAGCCCTAGGACCCCTAGGACCTAGGAGGGATACTCAAAGTTGCAGTTTGTGCTCCACGAGCCAGCATCCAGTCGCATGCCAAATGGCGTGTTGAACCATGTCGACCAGGTGACTCTTGGTGTTTCGTCACCATGGAGATCCGTGCACACAAGAGACTTTTGCCAAGCTTGGCATGAGGACATCCATGCACGGAGGCCGCGGGGCCCTCGATTATCCTCATTTCTGGGACATTCCACGAGCTTCGATGCGCTGACGATCGATGCCGCCGTGCTTCCCTCAGAGAAGATGCTAGACATTCGAAAAGCCTGCAAGATGAATATTGCCGATCCACTTGATCCCGTGGGTCCGGCCAAGATCTTTCGAGACAACCTCGAGACAGGAGCACAGTGTGCCGAGAAAATCGGTAGCAACCTTTTCACGGGCTCCCTCGGAGAGAGCTCAGGCACCAAGTTTAAAGGCGAACTGCCTGTGGAGTTGGGAGGGCAGGTGCGAGAAGACGTGGAAGCCATCCAGGACACCTGTCACGACTTCGCATCCCTTCTTCTTCATCGGCTATCGCGCAAGGAAAACAAGTCCCTAAACAAGGTGGACGCTGTCCGTGTGTTGAAATCCTTTGGCAGATGCCTGGAAGCCATGGGGCAGGGAACCACACTGCTTGGTTGCCAGACGGGCGGTGCTGAGGGAGAGGATGAAGCAACGTGCGAAAAGGAGGAGGGAGTAGAGCCAGGTCAATCCTCCTGGTTCTAGTGAGTGTGCTCAGGTGCTCGCCTTCGAGGTTGGTTATTTCACCCATAAGGGCATGCTTCGCTAGCACGCTAGCGCAGTGTCAGTGCCCAGCCGTGTTGTATAGTCTTGGACTTCGAGCAACATTGGCCAACGTGTCGCCTGCCTCGCGAATGAAAGGGGGTGCAGATTCATGCTGCTAGCTTCGCAGATTGCGCGACTGCGCTAGTGGTGATTGTCTCATTGTCATTGCAACACTGACCTGAGGTTGACAAGGTCCAGCCGCAGGGTGCCCCAGCAGAGGTACGAATTCGGGACAACACAGGTGGCTTCAAATCCAGCATCACTCCTGCCAAGTTCCACTTGGTTTGGGATGCTTCGAAGCTTTACTTCGGAAGCAAGGACATGTGATCAAATGAGAGGATAGCTCCGACTTCAGACGTTGTTTTTATGAGCAAGTGCTTCAGAGGAGAGGAAGGCTGTAATGTAGGGTGCAAGGTTTCACAAGCAACTCATTGGCACTGGTACGCACACCAAACTTCACAAAACGTCCTCACGAGACCGATCAGCGACTCTCTTGATGCCCAGGTCCAGCAACTCCAAGAAGCTGTGGCTTGTAGTGCTACCAAACTGCATTCGAAGTGAAGAGTTATGATTTTCACCGCGGCGAGTTTCCATGATGCTCACTGCTATCCGTTTCCGAGGAGAGATCTTGTATCCAGCAGCCATCGGCTGCAGGAGGGTGATGCCGGGACCTTTGAGTGCCTCAGAGATGCCGACCGGTCCGACTTGGCATCAGTTGGATTAGTTGGCAGCCATTTTGCGCAACGTGCAATATTTCATTGCGGCTGCGATGGGCGACTGCACTTCGAGTACTCGCGCATACGCTCGAGTACGCTCGAGTACGCTCGAGTACGCACGAGTATGCTCGAGTACGCTCGAGTACGCTCGAGTACGCACGAGTACGCACGAGTACGCTCGAGTACGCTCGAGTACGCTGCTCGAGTACGCACGTGTACGCTCGAGTACGCTCGAGTACGCTGCTCGAGTACGCACGAGTACGCTCGTGTACGCTCGAGTACGCTCGAGTACGCTCGAGTACGCTCGAGCACGCTCGAGTACGCGCATTGGGCGGCGCAGACG
>BGNK01004917.1:11457-46463 GCA_003297005.1 Symbiodinium sp. clade A Y106 | reverse complement strand
CCACCCACCCACCCACGCACGCACGCACGCACGCACGCAGGCAGGTTGACAATGAAACGCGATGATGTTGATGGTGATGATGAAAACGAAAATGAGATGACAAATCACAAGCAGAAGCTTACACCTAGACACGGCAACTCCACACGCTCATGGACCAGCACAGTGACACGTGCTGAATCTTGTGTGCTTCAGGGCTATCTTCCGCAAGCAGTTCCGCAAGACGCAGCTGTGTCGATTCTACAAAGGGTCCGGTTGCAGCGACCTTGGATTGACGTGGTGTCTCGATGTCTGGGTGTACGGATCCATCTCGTTTTCAAAAAGCAATAGGTTAGCATGGCTTTGTAGGACCTTGTTGGAAGCGTCCGCTTGCATGCCTGGCCCTGGAATTGTGGATTCAGACGTGCCGCTGCCTGCTAAGCCTTATCCAAGCCGTGAAAGGTCACATGGGCCCTGACTGCGAGTTTGCACATGGCCGTGAGGAATTGCAGAAGGCACGGTGGACATTACATTGCATGCTCAAAAATGGTCAGGCGCTCCGCAGCCCCCCTCCCTCCCCTCCCCTCCCCTCCCCTTCCCCATGGTGCAGGATGCTTGTGGGGTTTTGGGGTTTAGGGTTTAGCTTAAGCTTTTGTTTGAGTCTGGGGGTTTTGGGTTTACGGAAAAAAGCCATAAGGCTTCGAATCGACAAGGGCTCAGGGAGGGTTTGGGTTGACGGTATATGTTCTGCTTTAGGCTTCGAGCCTGCATTTAGGCGGGGTTTGGGGTTGGGTGTAGGGTTTTAAGTACAGGAGTACAGGTTAAGGTTGAGAAAAAAAGAGGAACACGCGCTACGTTATAGGGTTTATGGCTTGCATGGGGCTTGCATAAGACCCAGCAGCACCCCACCCTCCAGCTGCAGCTGTAAGGGCCCCGACCCTCTCCGGACACCCCAGCCCGTGTGGGGGGGGGGGCATCTCCAGTGAACCGACACAAGACGAAGCGGAACTGCAGACTCTGCTAAGCACGACTTGCATCAGCAGCAGGTCCACGTAACCACCTCGAAGAGCACAACCAGGAAGCTTCTAGGGTCTGATGAGGAACATGAGCCTGGAACTTCCTGGTATTGAAGATCCGCGGGAATGAGATTTTAGTTTAAGTGCCCTAGTAAACGTGTGAGAAGCTGCTTTCATGTCGTCGCCGTCGTTGTTGTTGGTCGTCGCCAAACAAAACGAGCCTCATGTTCGTCAAGTGCTGATCAACGATTCGCCGGCTTCTCGGCTCAATAGAATTAAGAGCTGTGGTTTTGATATGCTACTGCCTACTGCCAGCCCATCAACCTCGCCGCTGAATGTCAGGTTGCTGCTCCCCCTCCTCGCCCTCCCCGTCCTCCTCCTCCTCCTCCTCCTCCTTTGACTGTGGATGCAACTAACATAGTGCCATGGTGCGAGGCACCCGATCTGCGTCGAACGTCAATTTGCCCCAGGTCCCCTGGCAGCTGTGAGACTAGGAATCAGATGTCTGTGCGAGACTGGAACAGGCTTTCGGTTGCTCATGCCCTTTTTGCACCTCTTCTGACTACGCTAAAACTCGTGTTAGTTTGAGTTTGCTCAGCTCCGGGTCCTGACTTGTGGACCTATGATGGCATTGACTTATCATGGCCTATGGCCCATGGCATTGACTACAGTAGGCCTCGATTTCGTTCCAAGGGTAGTCGATACGGCCAGGTGGATGCAAGGAAAATGCCCGAGACCCAGTCATCAGATCACGATGTGGTGTGTCCGTGCAAGTCGTTGAAAACCAGACCGCAGGGGACACATCTGAAGAAGGCCCGCGAAACCTTCCAGATCTCCCAAACCCTTCAGGTTTAGGGTATGTTCAGGTCCTAGGTGCACAGGTTGGAAGGGAACAGCAACTCGAGCAAGTCCACATCGACCGACCCCCAGACCTACTCAGCTTGCCTGCCGGTGTGTTAGGTCCCCACAGTGCAGAGACATGCGGCTTTGCGCATGGGGCGAACCACCTGCGTCGCACTATCGGTTGGAGCCTCTGGTGAAGACGGAACAGCCGCTGCCAGTAGTGCCCAGAATTACCAGGATTCCAGTCCAAGCCGGGGGACAAGAACAAGGCCGTTGGGTAGTGATTGACTTTTTGGAGCTTCGCACCGGTGGAAGCGGAAAGTGGGAGGCATCTGCCTGTTCGGTACAAGACCGTGTCATGGCATCTCCTGCCAACACCCTGCTGTGCTGCGAAGGAGCATGCTTCAGGGGCCATGTAACTTGCCGCATGAAGGTTCCTGGATCAGAACTTCCCCTCGTCTCCAGATATGCAGGACTTGCTTTACTGCCCGAGTTTGAATGACAACTAGGCAGAAGAGAAGCAGCTGCGAGATTCCGGGCCAAGCTCTGTGAATGCAGTTTCCTCCCGCTATGAAGCTGCTGCAGGACAACCGAAGGCTGAAGTGTCTGATAAGCCTCTTGGCTTTTCATCAACGTGAGATGTCAGCAGTATTGTTGGAATGTACTGGTAGTAGAATCATGGACTCAGTCAGCAAACTCTGGATTGCTGAACGCGACAAGGTTCAAGTCGGCCTCCGCACAAGCAACGTAGTATCAGCCAAACATCCGGTTCTGTTTCAGACTCTGGCCAGGATCCAAGTGGAAGTCCAACGCCAGCAGCAAGCAACAATGCAGCTGCACACTTTGATCCAGGAGTGGGCCGGTCTTGATCTAGTGCTTGCTTCGTGTTGCCACGCTGAGGCATGAACCATTGACGTGCTTTTGGGTTCGTTTTCTGTCACACTGCAGGAGCAGCAGCGCGAGATCGTTACTGGCCAGCAGTGCAACGGGCCGTAGAGCGACGGGTTTGCTTGCAGGGATGCTCCACTGCTCCACGTCACTGCCTAAGGAACTGCTGAAGGGGCAGCTGACCATGCATTCGCAAGCACAAGCGGGAGCCCCGATGTTTCGAACCTGGCTGAAATCTGCGCCAACATGCTCCGATTCATCTCAATTTGCAATGACATAAAAACTACCTACGACCGAGACGTTGCAATGCATCGTAGGCCCTGCCCATGCCTGCCCCACCCATAGTCCCCAAGCTCAATCGGCGAGGCTTTCCCTCCAAGCATGCGTCTTGGCGTCAAGTTAAGCACGATATGGGATGGCACCCACAGTCCCTGCGATAATTGCATGATCGTTAGCCCCTTCATGTTCTGGAGCTGCTTGGTTGGGGTGAGGGTGCAGCTCTGTGCATTGGCAGCGATGCAAGAACGAGGCATGCTTCTGAACTCAGGAACTCGATGCCAATCACGAAGGATCCGTACATGTACATCGGCGATGATGTCCAAGCTCTCAGCAATCCATTGAGTTCTCTGGAGCCGTCGCATGAAGTTGCGGGTCGCTGTCCCATGTCTGGCATCTGGAAGAAGAGGCCCAGAGCTAGAATGAACTCGATAACCTAGAGGTCTGTATTGGAGGTCCCGAAAACTGTGCCCTATGAGTTGAGGACGAGCTCAAGAAACCTTCTTTGAAAGAGCATTTCCCAGTATGGATCCAACTCTCGATTGGCCTCACTTCTCTTGTTCTTGCCTTGCTTCGAGCTTGTCTAAGACGCCAAAGCTCCAGAACATGTGGCAGCAGATGCAGCTGGCCGCTGTGCAGGCCGTGACACTTCAAATGTTTATTCTCCGTAGCCGGCCGCTCCTCGTGCTGCCTATGCTGATAGTGTGAAAGTGCAAGGGGTGTCATGATCAGTTGACATGTGCAGGCTTCATGCGTTTTGCTTTTGACTTAGTCTTCAGTTGCGAGTTAACCACCTTTACCGCAGCACTGCGGCTCTTGGTGATGCAGCAAAAGAAGCGCGAGCGATGCCGCTCTAGCATGCAGGCGTTGCTTTGAAGTGCGGCATTCGCNTCTTCAGTTGCGAGTTAACCACCTTTACCGCAGCACTGCGGCTCTTGGTGATGCAGCAAAAGAAGCGCGAGCGATGCCGCTCTAGCATGCAGGCGTTGCTTTGAAGTGCGGCATTCGCATTGGTAGCGGAGCAGGGTCAGTGATGACAGGCGACGCCGGTGCGACGCCACCGGCGGGCGATGCTCATGGCGGCGATGGTGGCCCTGGCGCTAGGGCGACTTCTGATGGCGGATGGCAAGGCAATCCTCAATGGGCATCTTGGGATGCTAGTGCAGCAGCCAATCAGCATGGCACCGCAGGCTATCAATGGAGCGGCAGTGATTGGAGGAGTGGCTGATGGCAAGGCCAATGGGAGCGACAGCCTTCGAGTAACTGGGACTATGGTTACTATACTAGGCAATCCAGCTGGCCAGGTTATCAGTGGAACAGCGGCGGAGGTGCTCAACGGCAAGAGTGGGCTACGAGCAACGAGCCTCCGGCTGAAGCAGGCGTGAGACGTTCTTCGGTACAGTCGACCACTGTTACTGAAGAGTTCTCTGCAGATACTTCGGAAGATGCTAAGGAATCTAGTGAAGCAGAGAGTAGCAAGCAACAGTCGTCGACACCGAAGACCGGGAAAGATTCGATGGCAAATCACCCATGCGGGAGTACGAGAGACGAGTGAAGCTGTTTGAGAGTGCAACTGGTATCGATGCGGGCTACCGTGCTCAGAAGCTGATGGAGAGGCTCACGGGGCCGGCATGGGCCGCCACCGAGAACCTCGATTTGCAGGAGCTGAAACATGAAGACGGTGTACGAAGGTTGCTCAAGCATCTGTACCAGGAGTTGGAGCCTCTCGAGCACTTGCGTGTTTTCTCCACCCTGACGGAGTTCTACAGAGGTTTCAAGAGGCTGCCCAATCAAGAATTCATCGAATACGATATGGCGTATCGCCTGGAGGAGATTGGGGCCGGCATCGACGGCTTGAACAAGGCCCTCTGGTTCCTCGAGAAGGCCAGCCTCTCGGAAGAGCTGCGGAAACAAGTTATAACGGCAGCCGGTGGAGAGTACGAGTACACCCGTTTGAGGAAAGCGCTGATGGCCATCGTCCCGAAGGTGAAGCGAGACGACGACACCTCGAGCTTCAAGGCCACCTTATAGACAGTGGAAAACCAAGCCGGGAGGGCCTCGACAAGTGAATGCTACCACGGAGGATGATCAAGAACAAGATCCACCCGATGATGCGGAGGCCGAGGAGGTGCACCCGGAAGAGTTGGAAGGCGAGCTTGAAGTGTTGCTGACCCAGGCTGCCAAGAAGCGTGCCGAGATTCAGAAAGCTCGAGGATTCTCTCGGAGCGAATCCTCCCAGGCTCCGGAGGCACGGATTCGAGAGATGAAATCTCGGATGCCTTGCTCGGCATGCAAGGCCCATGGGAAGACTTCGTTCGGTCATTGGCACGGTGACCCGGAGTGCCCATACAACAAGAAGGGCGGCCAAGGGGGCGGCAAGGATAAGAAGGTTCTTGCAGTAGTAGCTGGAGAACTGAGTGACAGCGACGATCAGGATGGCAAGGATGGCACGTGGTCCGAGGAAGTGTGTGCCAGTGCAGTTCGTTCACAATGTCGTGAACATGATCGGGATAACCTTGCATTGAGTGATGACTGTCGCGGGGGCGAAATGGATGAGACGACACATGAGGATGCTTCAGAGACATGGGGAGGACCTCTACATTATCGACGAGGCAAGACCATTTCGTTTCGGCGGCGGACCACGGGTGATGTCAACGCATGCAGTCATCATGCCGATGCAGATTCAAGGGGCAGGAAAAGTGGCAAGGCTTAGAGTAAGTGTCGTCGACCAGGAAATTCCACTGCTGCTCAGCAAGTCCACCCTCAAGGCCCTGGGAATGGTCATGGACTTGGACAAGGGAAGGATTGTGTTTCGTGAGATGCAGACCGAAGTGCCTCTCAGGGAGACAAAAGCGGGTCTATGTGGGTTCACGATCAACACCAAGCCTTCTGGACGGAGGCGGGACAGTCCACCTGAACAGCTCTTGAATGAGGAAAATGAGATTGTGATAGAGGAATGTAAGAGTGAAGAACAGGTCTGCCTATCGAACCAACCGACGGACCACGACACGTACAACAATCAGGCGCGAAGAAGAAGCCCGCAGATTATACCATCAACAAGATTACTCCTATGAAGCTCTCACGCGACTGGTCAGGATGCTTCCGTTCCGCCACCAAGAGACATCGAGACATTCACGGAGGAGAAGGCCGGGCCAACGAAGCATGGGTGGCGGGAGTATATCCACATGGAGCATGGACAGGGGTGACTAAGCGGACATTGCGGTATCCCAATGTGGTTCGGTATGTGAATATGTTCATGCGAAGCAGGGTGGACGGAGAGTGGTCATCGTTCACCTTGATGAAGAATGTGTCCACGGATGTTCATGTTGATCGCCACAATGACCGGGAGGCCACCGCGACCACAGTCACCTTCGGTGACTTCAAGGGAGGACAGCTATGGATAGCCGAGGAGGTAACCGATCCATCTCAACAGTCGAAGTGTGTCTGGAGACAGGACAAGGACGGCCGATGGATAGCCGGGCGACTACATGATACATGCTGCAAGCCGGTTCAGTTCTGTCCTCATGTGCCTCATGCAACTCACGCGTGGGAGGGCGAGAGATGGTGCTTATCATTCGTGAGGGTCGCGATCGTAGGTTGCAGATGAAGAAAGGGGTCGCGAAGAGGCTTCTTGGAAATGCTCGGGCCATAGTGGCCGGAGTGTTCATTGCTACTGCGGCTCTCGCGGGAGCTGCGGTGGAAGCTGTACCATATGCTTCCCGGATTAGGCCCGATGTTGTAGAAGTGAGCAAGTCGGGTACGCATTTTGCGAGATCCTTTTCTCGCTGGGGTTGGCGTGCGAATGAGTTCGTTGATATGTCGGGTGACCTAGATGAGCCTCGGAACCGGGAAGCTGTCAGTACTTGGATCGAACAAGTCAATCCTCGACTCGTCATCATGAACGCCTGCTGTCCTGCTTACGTCCATTCATGTCATCCAGGTGCTAGTCAATCGCAAGTTGAGAGAAGAGAGAGGGTGAAGAGACAGAAGACAGATGGGATCTATCAGTTCATTCATCGTATTGTCGATGGACAGGTGGGATGTGGAGACCATATTCTGATGGATCTGCCGATGCGTTGCGATGTGCATGGAAAGTCCTTTGTTGAGGTCATCTGTAAACATCCAGTGTGTTCTCAGCAGTCATCCATTGAGAGAGAAATCCAAGTGGGCTACGACATGCGAACACTTTGCGAATGAGCTCGGGAGAGTGTATGGCGAATCGGTGCATCGCAACCCGGACGAGAGTGCTGACATGCGGCAGCAAAGGCTCTATAGGGCAGTGTGCAAAGGGTACACGAAGTATTTGAAGGAAGTCGAGCCGGGGCGCGTTCGGAGGATGCTGCGTGGCGTAGTGTGTCAGCAAGGATCCGCAGAAAGTCGCAAGGCGGCGACTCGGGCATTGCAGAGCTTCGATGGAATGAGAAAAACATTGCGAAGATCCTCCGACTGGAATGCTGTGTATGCACAGGGAGAAGACATGGATGATGCCTCGCATGACGATGATGATGATGAAGAAATGATACCTGTTCACGAGGAGCCTAAACGGGCCCATGAGCCTGAAGAAGATCAGGCTGGGCATCAAGCTGAGCCGTCGCAAAGGGTGAAAGCTTAGCGCTTGCCAGTGGGGGTATCACGTTTGAGGTTCCAGCGGGGAGACGCCTCAGTGAGGCGATACGCCGCGGGCTGGTGAAAGCCCATTGCAATCTGGGGCACCCGAGCAAAGAAGACTTAGCTAGGTTCCTCAAGTCGGGAGGTGCAAGACAAGAGGTGATCGAAGCTGTTGGTTGGATGAAGTGTATTACATGCGCTCGCGCCAGGCGCCCCAGCACGCATCGCACCACGAACATGCCTCCGTGTCAGCTTGCCTTTGGGGGTCAAGTGCAGTTGGATTGTTTGTGCATTAGAGATGCGAACAAGCAAAACCATTGGTTTCTGTCAATTCTTGATCGGGCTACTTCATATCATGTCCTTGAGTTGTTGCGTGATCACTCACCTCAGGAACTGCACAGAGCCTTTGACAGGGGGTGGTGTAAGTGGGCCGGAGTGCCCATGCGTGTCACCACTGATTTGGAAGGAGGTTTTGTGGGTCCCGACTTTTGGACGCAAGTGTCACAGGCAGGAACCAGCCTTGTGTCTATTGCCGGAACCGCGCATTTCCAGGCGGGCAAGATAGAGAGGCAGTTGCCTTGGTTTTCGGCAGGGAACCTCGAGTGTTCGGAGAAATTTACCACCAAGGAAATCCAGCTGCGTATCATCTTTCTGTCGGAGAAGCTGGTAGTGACGTTGCCGTAAGCATGAGGTTCCGATACCATGCCAAGATGGAGTTTGTTCGAAGCCAGGCTCGCCAGATGCTCCTCAGGACGGCACACAATCGCACACACAAGCTACCTGTTCCTAAGATAGGTTAGATGGTGTTTTTCTGGCGAGCTGAGAAGAGCAAGAAGGGAGATAGCCAGAGCAAATGGGTTGGACCGGGTTATGTGGTCGGACTTCAGGACGGGAATGCCTGGGTTGCGATAGGAGGTAGGTGTTTCTTGGTTGCCGGCGAGCATCTTCGTGAAGCGGTTGGGGATGAGAAACACTACGGCGATCCTGAGGTTCAAAAGGCCATAGCTTTGTTTAGGAAGGTCCCCAGAGAGGCGACGTACGAAGATTTGACTAAGCAAGAAGGCCCGGATGTTGAACCCATGGATGTCGAAGACCATCCTTTCAATCAAGAGGTCGCTGATGATCTCATGCCGGATGACGCGAGTCCGGAAACCGAGGGACTGAGCGAAGACAATGTGCGCTCAGATTGGGTGCCATGTTGATGATGGTGGTAATCCTGTGTTAGTTTCACACAAAGCTCGGGCATTCAGGACTCCTGAGCCTCGGTATCCAGGTGAGCGATTTCCGTATCGTACGTCTTGGGTGTGGGCCAACGGAAGCTGGGAACGCATTGAGAATGAGGTTAAGTGGATAGATCTTGAAGATCAACATCAGTTCATTCCTCAGGGACCGATGGCGGGCCTCATCACGATATTCCAGAGTAGGACTCGGAGAGATCAGTGTTTGGATGATGTGCCCTTCGGAGTCAAGAGAAGAAAGAAAGAACAACCTCCTGAACAGATCAACGTGACCCAAGGAAATACCCAAAGCAAGACCAAGTTGAAACGCATGCTTGAAAAGGAAATTCCGCATGCCTCCATTCCCGAGAAAGATCGTCCTCTTTATCAAGCCGCGGAGGATAAGGAGTGGCAGTCATGGTTGGATTATGACAGCTGTGAAATCCTTAGTTTGGAAGAGAGTGAATGACTTGAGAAAGAGAGGCCGGACAGGATACTTCCAAGTAGATATGTGTTTCGGAATAAGAATGCAGGGCTGCTAGACTCGGACGGAAAGGAGTTACCAGTGAAGGCGAAGGCTCGGCTTTGTTTGCAAGGACACCTGTGTCCCGACAGCCGGACGGGTCAAGTTCAGATGGACTCGCCAACGGTGGAGCGAGTATCCACAATGATCTGTTTGCACTTGGTGACGAGTTTGGGTTGGACGAAAGACTGGTTCATAGGAGATATCTCGAACGCTTTCCCGCAGGGTGCTCCTCTCACTGGCAAACCAGATATGTACATGCGTCAACCTAAACAGTGGTTACGAGGTATGAAGCCCGGTCAGCTGCTGAAGTTGTTGAAGCCGGTCTATGGGCGACCTGATGCCCCAAGAGGATGGTACAATGAATTGGCTAGGATCTTGGAGGAAGAGATGGGCTTCAACAAGTGCAAGACTGATCCCGCCATGTTTGCATTGCGTGACGAACGGGGAACCTCAAGGGCCTCATGGTTGTTCATGTCGATGATGTGATGTATTGCCATGATGGAGGAGAGCTTGGAAAAGAGGTAGAGAAGCGTTTGACTCAGAGGTTTCCTTTTGGGACGTGGATGCGCGTGCATGAGCAAAGCAGTGGAGTGACGTACTGTGGCAAAGAAATCAAAGTTTCTCTCAGGGATGGTGAGGAGTGTGTTGTTTTAGCTCAGAACGCATTCATCGACGGACGTCTCCAGACGATGAAGATCGAGGCACCGAGGCTGCGAGAACCTAGTGCTAAGGCCACAGCTACTGAACTCACCGACTTCCGGTCCATCGTAGGCAGTCTGCAGTGGGTAGCAGTTCAATCAAGACCCGACGCTTCTTTCGAGGAGAATCAATTGCAGAAACGAATATCTGACCTTCGAGTTAACGACCTTATTCGAGCGAACAAAGCAGTTCGGGAAGTCTCACGGAGATCCTCTTCAAGCCTCTCGGCCGAGATGCTGAGCTGGTTACGTATCACGATGCAGGCCTTTACAGCAGCATCGGTGTTGAGATCGATGAGAGACTGTGAAGATATCCTTCAGAGTGGATTGGAGAAGAGATTGGTTTATTCTCAGAAGGGTGCCTGTATTGGTTTTGTGAGGAAGGGTTCTCTGGAACAGGATCAGGAAGGTAGAGTTCATCTGAATTTGATATAATTTGATTGATTGGAAGAGTGCTACCAATCGTCGGGTCATCGAGTCATCGTTCGCTGCTGAGACTCATGCTGCCATTATGGGTCTAGATTCGCCCAGGTCCTCTTGTCTGAAATCAAGTATGGGTCGAGTGTGATGGCTGCTGTGGAAGATGACGGATGGCAGCAACTTGTTCCGCTCACTATGGTCACCGACTGTAAGAGCATCTATGACACTATTCACAAAGGTGGCCAACATGTGGGCGAGAAAGGGAACATCGTCCATGCCGTGTTGCTTCGGC
Organism: Symbiodinium sp. clade A Y106; assembly: GCA_003297005.1. Classification (NCBI taxonomy): domain Eukaryota; class Dinophyceae; order Suessiales; family Symbiodiniaceae; genus Symbiodinium; species Symbiodinium sp. clade A. The sequence goes on along the minus strand of BGNK01004917.1, from coordinate 35,703 downwards.
AGTTGCTGACTACAAGGAGTCAGCAAGAGCATCCTGGCAAGGCTAGGCTCATGTGGGTTCCGACTAGATGTCAGCTTGCTGATGGGCTCACGAAAGCCTCGAGGGGTTGTGACATAAGAGATCAGCTTTGCCAAGTCGTGCTGTTTCACGAAAAAGCAATCAAGAAGCGCACAGGCACAAGGTCAACTGATCAGAAAGAGAGTTATACCGGTGTGAAAGTGCAAGGGGTGTCATGCTCAGTTGACATGTGCAGGCTTCATGCGTTTTGCTTTTGACTTGGTCTTCAGTTGCGAGTTAACCACCTTTACCGCAGCACTGCGGCTCTTGGTGATGCAGCAAAAGAAGCGCGAGCGATGCCGCTCTAGCATGCAGGCGTTGCTTTGAAGTGCGGCATTCGCNTCTTCAGTTGCGAGTTAACCACCTTTACCGCAGCACTGCGGCTCTTGGTGATGCAGCAAAAGAAGCGCGAGCGATGCCGCTCTAGCATGCAGGCGTTGCTTTGAAGTGCGGCATTCGCAGATAGTGCCACTGTACCGCGACTACGACGGCGACCATCACAACGCCCCCGCAAGCACCACCGCGGCCGCCGCCCCCAAAGCCACCGCGACCGCCGCCATCGCCAGCACCAGCACCACAACGACCAACTACTTCGTTCACTTGTGAGATTTTGTGTGTCGCTATGGTCATCATGTGTTGATCTTAAGATGCTGATGATGAGTTTTGTCCACGTGCCTGTCATCCTTGTTTTCGTTCTGGTATGCACTTCCATGTAAAGCCTGTTTTTGTCCAGGCCGAAGGAGACCTTGTCCTCAGACTCTGAGACATGAGAAAGGTTTGCGCTGGGCCCGAGGATGGTTGTTGCTGAGTTGCTGCTGAGTTGCTTGATCTACCACTTTGAAGGGCTTAGGCATTTAAGCTCCTTTGATGTTAAGGGGTTGAGAGGTCGTGTATACCCACCCCATGTAATTGAACCTTTGTCCGAGCTTCGTCTGAATGGAGACAACCCGGAGTAAAGTCGTTTGTTTCTTCTCTTGCTTTTTCTTTCGGCAGACTTCACAAGTACAGGTTCATGCTGCATTGATTCGGAAATCAGCGTAGACATTCGGAGCAGCACCCTTGGGTTCAGAGGACAGTCGTCCCAGGATGTCCCAGGCAATGCATGTTTGTCGGGCCCTAAGCTGAGATCTACATGGGCTCGGCATGCAGTGGCTGATTGACGAGCCAGCACGAAGTCATGCCGACCCTGTGCAGCCTCTTTACCTGATGCTTCGTACTGCCTCGTCAATTGGTCCTGCCGCAACTGCTGTCTCGGGGAAACCTCCTCTGCATTCGTGGGTGTCCCTGCGATGTGCTGCTTTCCTTTTGGAGACAACTACTCAGGAATAGGAAGGCCACTCTCACAGAACGAGGACACTTCCCGCTAACTGTGCAATGTTGCCTTCGTCACTTCCTGTGTCCACTCTGGATTTATGATGCATTGGATTGCTTGACGATTCCTCCTTTTTCTGAGCAGTTGCCGGTAGCAGCTGCAGCAGTAGCAGCAGCAGCAGCCGTTTGTTTATTTTGGCACTGTTTCAATCGCGAGACTGAGAAGTCATCTGTGGCGAGACCACACGGATGCCGGCGCTGCAATAGCCCACCGTGTGAGATCTGCCACGGAGACTTCCTGTAATCTCCCAGTGTTCCGTGGTGTTGTTTTCAAGTTCAACGCGCAAAGATCAGCTCACAGAAATGATCTCATCAAGGATCCGTGTATTCAGGGGAAGCAGAAGGTTCAGCTCACAAATCTTGAACCTTGACCCATGCAGGCGGTCATCCGACGTATGGGGGAAGGATCGAGCCGAAGAGAGTCAATGTCTGTAGTCCAATGATCAATGAAGACTTCGACTCCGAGCTTGTAGATTCTTGAGTCGGCTAAACTGCCCCCTCGCAATTAAGCAGCATCCATGCGATGCTTGACGTGTGTCCTATGTCCCTGCAATTCTGGACAATCTATGGAGTGTTAGAGAGCGGTGTGTGTGTGTGTGTGTGTGTGTGTGTGAGAGTGTGGCAGCATAGCGTGATCCATACGGTTGCAGAGACCCATGGACGACTTTCTCTGAGAGGAGCACTGTAAGAGTAGTTTCCCAATCACAAAAATGAACAGCCGGAGTCCGGAAAGCTTCAGAGCATAGAAGAAGATGTCTAGAAGTGTCCTTGTGATTGGGGAAGAGGCAGTAAGAGCCCATCGGAGAACATGCTGAAGCCCATCGCGGGTAAACGTCAACTCTCCGATGGCGATTCTCGAACTTTCCGTTTTCAGCATTCTCGAAGCATGTGTTCAGGGCCGCTCCACAACTTTGGGGCTGATGACGGCTTTCCACCTAAGTTGTCCGTTCATGCGTGCTGCAAGAGGCGTGCAAAGCGGCCATCTGCAATTCTGCAGTTGGTAAAGAGCAGGTCCTTCGCCTTGTCTGATCTTCCTGCGAATCATTGGACAGAGCAGAGCTGATCTGCATGAAGCTACTGATTGTCTTCATGGTTGCATGCCATTCCAGACAATTCCAGGTTCACACATTCGCATTTTCAGATTATGCAAACCGCACTGCTGCACTTTGGACGCGGTGTTCTCACTGATTTTGCTGTGGAGCTGATGTTTCATGGATGAAACTACTGGCAGGAGATGTCTTGACTCAGCACTGCCAATGTCCAACACCGGGTTTTGCGAGACAGGAAGGCCGCACATGCTCAGTGTGGTGTCATCTTTTTTTGAAGGTTCTCAGTGGACTCCCAGATGGCAAGTCACGAAAGCTTTGCCTTGTCATTGGGAGCCGGCTTTTCAATTCCCGGAAGTCCGATCTTCCAAACAAACCCTCTGGCTTGCCGGATTCTAAACCCTCGAATGGAGGATCATCTGCTTCCTAAGCCCTGCACTTTTCATCACCTGCTTTGCTGTATTTTGGTACCGGAGTCTGTCAGCAAGGGTGTGCGAAGGGAGGATGGCCGGCGGGAAAGGTCGCGGTTTCCCTGGACCTTTCCAAACTCCTCGGGCCTCCCATGAGACAACGTCTGGAGCAGGGAGACCGAGCACCTGTCGTGTTCCAGTGCGGCGAGGGTCTGTTTCCTGCAATGGCACGAAAGCCTGGCCGTGTGCGCATCCAGCCACGGCACCTGCAAGAAGCTGGACTCTGAAGCTACATCGGGTCCCAAGTTTGCTCAGGTGTTGCCGGTGTGTAGCATAGTTGACAAGATCCAAACAGGTCGGTCCCAAAGCCTGGAGGCCTAGAGTGGCCTAGACTGGCCTAGAGTCTGGAGAGTCTGGAGGACTCGTCTGGCAGCACAGGCCCAGCCTGTTACTGGACCGTGATAGAAAGGTCCTACGACCCCGCGCCGACGTGTACACGTACATGCAGGCCGTCCTGTTCACGTGCCCATGTGGCGCGTGATGTTCCTGGGCAAGCGCATCTCGCTTGGCATATGAGGACGTGCAGAGCTGTTCGGGATACCTGATAATATCTGTAGAAGGATGGCAGTTGTGCGAGCGATCTGGAGCAGAGCAGGTCTGCCGCGCCGAAGCTTGTCGACCCAGGTTTTTGCGGGGCGGAGAAGTGGTCACACATTTTGCAGCAGTATCAGTAGCATGATGTAGGCAATCTAAGGTTTTCAAAAGCCCGAAGCCCTATGGCGGCCAAAGCCGGGTCGAGTTTCACCGACGAGGTCATCAGCGGGCGAGTGTCCTGGCTCTAACAGAACGAGTACTTACGAGAAATCTGTGGCCCAACGTTACATCGTCTCGAATTGCCGACGCTCTGCCTTTCCACCCGCTCTCCGGGCTGGTCCAAATCCGCTCCGGACAGGCTGGAAAGTATGGCTGGCGTGTACGGCCTTTTCGGAGAGCCACAAGTGTCGAAGAGTTGGATCAGGTCCAGAAGCATTGTGCTTGCGCCAGCCGACACTGCGACACGAAAGTCGACCCGAAAGTCACACTTTAGTCCCAGCAAGCTGAGAAGTTCCAGAAAAGGAAGGGGTAAAATTGAGTCTCCAACTTGCTGGCACCGGACAGGTCGGTACCCCGGAGCCATCCCTGAGGCACCCTAAACCTTGGGCTTCTGCCAAGGCATCCCCCTCGGCAAAGCCACGGTGGGACGCTTTCCGTGCGGCGAGGTGCTGTTTGCGAGGTTGCAAATCGCTCAGTTCAACTTGTATAAACTGATAAACATGTGTAGTTCAGCAGTCGTCATCGTCGTCATCGTCGTCGTAGTCGTCTTCCGTAGAGCGAGAGAGAGAGAGAGAGAGAGCCTGTGACGTCTCACTTTGCATCCTTGTCTGTTTTTGTTGTAAGCCCTTAGAAAACATCACATGCCCGGATGATGCACGCACCCTGCACACACCCACTCGATGGCGTGGGCAACAGAACTCACAAGTGACCCAAGATGAAGTCACGAGAGAGTTAAGCATTTTTGCAGGGAAATTGGGAACTCTGCTTCGTGTTGAGACGCATCATCGTTTTCTTTCCCGCTATAGCCCCCTGTGCATTTTATTGTACTCGGCCGGCCTGACGTCATCAATCCCCCCAACCGCTGCACGCGAGCTTGGCAAACTCCAAAGCCCAGCCACAAAAGAAGATGTTGGCCCGCAAATTTGAGAGAGGTTGGTTGGCAAACGTGCTACTACTGCTGCTGCTGCTACTACTAGTGCTACTGGTGCTACTACTACTACTACTACTACCACCACCACTAGCACTAGCACTAGCACTAGCACTAGCACTAGCACTAGCACTACCACTACCCCTACCCCTACCCCTACCCCTACCACCACCACCACCACCACCACGACCACNCTTCAAGAAGACCCGCAAACCGCGCAAACCCCACAAACCCCGCAGATCCCGCAGCCACAGACCCGAACCCCGTGTACCGCGACAGCATTGCGAGCAGTACCACCAGCACCAGCATCGCAATCCAACCACCACCGCCACCAGAACCTGAGACAGTCAGAATAGCGACGACTGGAAAGAGTTGAGAACGGAGTTGAGTTAAGAACAAGATGAGCTACACGTCACCAACACTGGAAGGCTTGATCAGCTTAGGTATTGCAAGAGCAAAACGGCTAGTCCGAGCCAAAAGGGCATGATGCCTCCAAAGTAAGAATCGCGATAAGCGCACATCGCAGCAACGGCAGCACCAAACTACTGTTCATGAGACTGGCAACTCCAAGATACATCTGCAACAGTACTGACATTGACGGCACGGAAGTGACATAACCAGTAGCTACGGAAGCAAGAGCACCTGAACTTGGAGCAGGTAAATGTGGTGCTGAACGAGTCCGTTCGAGACTGTGATGTCTTCATAATTCAGCCGCAACCTCAGCTGCCCGAACATCTTCCCTCTCCAGACCCTTGAACACCCAAGAGCCCCAAGCCTAAGCCGTTTGTGGTGGTGGAACCACAGCTTTGCGGTTGAACCTACATCCATAAGTTTCAGCATGGTGGTCCATGGGCTCACGATGCAATTGCACCTGCGCCATGTTGGCGGCAGTTGCAGGCCAATCAAATGCGTCTTCGAAATCATGCCCTCAACGGAGTCTGGGAGTCTCGTCTGTGTTTTGGGCAACCTGGACGTTCCGACATCCGGATGCTGCTCTCGTCCTCCGACAGTGAAGGGCCCTTGCCCCGCTTTCGAGAGTCCTGGAGTGCTGTTGGAGGTCTTGGCTCTTGGAGTGCTCTCTTCCGCTGTTATGCAGCTGGGTGGAGTGATGTAACCGGGGCACACGTAACCTGCGGAGCCACATGGAAACCACGACGCTGCATAGCAGAAAGCAAGGACACAGTGTCGCAGATGATAGGGCCAACACGACATAGATTTTTGGGGGTTCAGGGTCTGAGTACTCCAGAGAACTTCCACAGTACGGCGCTTCAGAGCCTAAGGTTTCTCATGTTCACACATATTCCCCAAGCTGGCTGTGCAGCGTTGAGGCTTTTGATACTGGATTGCCAGTGCTTCATGGTTTACTTAGAAAAGGTTTCGTTACAGCCAGGGTGGTTCCCACAAAGCGGGATCTCCCTGCTTCCCGATACTGACTTCTGGCCTTGGTTTCCCTTGCGACGCCTGGTTCCATCCCTACGGTGTGTTGTCGCAGGCACCCAGATCCATGCTCATCCAGATCCTAACAAGTTGGCAACACTTCCACACATGCGCGGTGGAAGATTTCTGTTGTATGAGGCCGACATGCAATGGCGGTGCTGGTCCTCAGGAGCATCTAGTGGTCAGAGCCTTAATGCTCAGAGTGCTGTTTGCTTCATCTTGTGCTGTGCATATTAGTACAACGTGCTGATCCTCCGGCTTGATGAACAGATTGCTTCAAGTTCCATCCATCGCCTGCACTTCTTCCGCAGCAGCGTCCGACAACATGCGCGCATGATTATCAGATGCGGTTTTAGGGCGAGTTGTGTTATTCGCCTGCAAGCTTGAAACAGCATGTCAATCAACCGAGGAGTTGCTGATCATGTTGGATGCCATTCGCCGGAAGCTTGGGCCACACGAAGCACCGTGCCGACTCTTTCGACATTAGGAGAACGATGCGAGGTCGAGGTGCCGCGAATCGTGTGACTGTGTGGCACTCAGGGCTGCAACCAGGCCATCCAGTTGTAATCCTCCCATGTGGCTGCGAGTGCTCTCAGAAAAGCAGGGTCCAAGCGTCCTTTACCTCAACAGCCTCTCATGCCCATGCTCGGCAGCAAGCAGGCCATCATCCCGCAGTACGGTTTCGCCCGGCAGAATGCGAAGGTGGGGCTTGGAATACAATGTCATGTCTGATATGTTCAGTGTATTTAGGACTTCCTCGGAATGAATATATTGTTTTACATGCTGATGCTTAGTAGATACATTACATGTATAAGCGTTGCACGAGCGCTGATGATATGGGTCGCAGCTGTAGGGTTACAGTAAAAGTCTACCGTGCGCAACATACAGCAGATTGTGCTGTACGACATTGCGCAAGGGTGCCCAAAGTCTCAACGCCGAAAGATGATCGTCATTGTAACAGGTGCGGTCCAGAGCCAAACTAGAACCAATTTCATTGCACAGGCACGGGTGCACACATGAGAACATAGTTAAGGACCAAGCGCCCATATGCCCATATCCATATACATACATATATACATACATGTATGTACAAATACATGTATATATATATATATATACACATGCATATACATATATATATATATAGATATAATGAGGCTGCGTCCTTTAGGGTTCGTTTGGCTCAGCAGACATTAGTTAGTTCTAAACGTATTTTTATTGCGTCAGTATTCTTCTACGTTAGGTGAAGCATTAAAACTTATTGAAGCAGTCGAGCATCGAGAACTCTCAGTCATGTCTGTAAACAAACCCATCGGGTGCCGGTCATGATGTATGGTATACCTGAGACATGCATGATATCTCGGTTCATTTCATATAGAAACGTATATCGATTTCCGATGTTCTTATTGACCGCTTGCACGATGTCATGACATACTTGAGACATCAATGACATCTCGCTGCCACTTCCTGTTACTATAGACGCATAAACTGATTCGCGATGTTCTTGTTGACTCCTTGCATGAGTCATGGTCTACCTGAGGCATCAATGGTATCTCGCTGCTACTTCCTGTAGAAACATAACTCGATTTGCAGTGTTCTTATTGACCGCTTGCATGGTGTCATGACATACCTGACACATCAATGATATGTTGCTGCCATCAATGATATCTCGCTGCCACTTCCTGTTACTATAGACACATAAACTGATTCGCGATGTTCTTGTTGACTCCTTGCATGAGTCATGGTCTACCTGAGGCATCAATGGAACCTCGCTGCTACTTCCTGTAGAAACATAAATCGATTTGCGATGTTCTTATTGACCGCTTGCGTGATGTCATGACATACTTGAGACATCAATGATATTTCGCTGCCATCAATGATATCTCGCTGCCACTTCCTCTACCTGAGGCATCAATGGAACCTCGCTGCTACTTCCTGTAGAAACATAAATCGATTTGCGATGTTCTTATTGACCGCTCGCATGAGCCACCCGATTTCCGAAGTATCATGGAGAATCATCAACATATGATATGCATGCAAGCCATTTAGCCGGATAAGTGCCATGATGTATAGGATAGAAACTTCGGTGAATGAGTATTTGGATGTCCCACGTAGTCACGGGACCATCTCAACATCTCAACACTTTGGCTAGTATCATAATTCGTCTAGCCGTACGGCATCGGCGTATGTTTGCATATGCGTGTCTGTACACCGATGTGTGCTTCGGCACACACATGTCGATATATGTTATAGATGATACTAAAGCTCATGATAGCAAAGACTGAGCCACATGCTCGCAATGCCAAGCTCGTCGAGTATGGCATCACCTTTCACAAGACAAAGCCCATTGATTCATACGTCTGGCTCTGCAATAGCTGCAAGGCTTCAAGACAGCAGCAAGCAATAGCCTTGTTTTACACAGTCTGTACGCTATCCTGCTTTGGCACCAGCCAGCGGTATGCTGCGGCGCCTTGGAATTGTCAGAGGCGTGTGTTTGACACGCTTGACTTTATTTTGATTTCTTGCGGCTGGACGCTTGCGTAGCCAGTCACTAGAAATTGCCTCTTCCTGTTGTCTTTGATCAGTTAAAGGCAACGAAGGCTTCAGTGATCTTCCTGCAGACAGTTGCTGCGTGCACCACTCCTGCCACGTCTCCTTCGTCCATCGTGGTTGAGTGACAGCTCTGGCTAGAAGTACAGATTCCTGTACTTTTCGCAGGAAAGGATGAGACATTGCCATGTGATGTACTAGTTGTTTTTTGTACAACATCACTTGCAGTTTGGATTGTAGCGTAGTCTATGCATAGCGATTATGGACTGCGTCCATGAGTTGATTTCGGCATGCAGGCTCTCATTGGATGCAGTGCCGCTGGGTAGCAATGCAAGTTCAGCAGGACTAATCCTGTGTCGAAGCCGCATGTTATTCCAGAGCCATTCGATCCTATCAGGAGCGCATGCCGTCCATAGTACATGGGATACTTCACGGTTGGGGCCAGGTACTTTACGACAGACCTCATCTGTGTAGGTGGCAGTTACAGCGGCCAGGCAATCGAAGAAGTCTCGCCGATGAATGAATGGTGTGGAAGTATCAAGATTGGACAGGATCCTCTTCGCCGTAGTTCTCCCCATGGACATGTCTCTGATACTATTGCGGATTTTGTCCTCTGATGTGGATAGCCGTTTCGCGTTGCTGCCATCGAACATGTCTCCGAATATGCCTGGGTGCATGGCTGGATCTACCATCAGGATCTTGCGAAGAACTCGTCTCAGACATTTGGATCCTGGTGTTCGTTTTCTCCACTGGGCGTACTCATACACGATTGCTAGATGGATTGCATCCAAACACACACACGAAAGATTGATGCTCACTGCCTTCATCTCCAAATAAAACTTCGAAGATGGCGAGTCTGTGGCTATATACTCGATGCTCTGCAATGCTAGAGGAGAGAAATCAGTTTGAAAGGCTTGGGCAATCAGTTCAGATGTTTCCGACAACGTTGGCTTCATGAGCAGCACCCCACCGGTTCTTCCTCTAACAGTGAGAAGACGTCGCAGAGCTTCGTCATCACCGAAGGGAGCACTATCCCTTTCGTGTTTGCACACCTTGAGGGTGGCGTCCGTGCTCACATATTTCCACTCATTGGACCTCTCCATGGATGCAACAGTATCGGCATTCCTTTTTCGAAACGCAGGAGAACTCAGAATGTCTTCGAGTCAAGGTAGCCAATATCTTCCATGCGCCGGATGCAAGGTAGACAGCTTGTTGTGAGACTCCTGCGCATTTATATGAAACCGTGGGAGAATTGCACGTACCTGAGATGCTGCATGTATCTCTGGTTTTTATAATCAGTCAGTCAGTCATAGTGCGGTAGCACGCGTGCCTTTATTGTAATGTTAAAATTCTGCTGTGTATGTCAGAGTTGCCTTGCCATGATTTAGGACAATTTCCCTCAGCAATGTCTCCGCAAAGTCTTTGTCGTAGTACAGGTTGCGCACGCAGCGGACATATATATCCTCGTTGATGACATCGACATTGGTGTAGCGAGGACCGTGGGATCCAAGCGTGAGTCGAATGCCCTTGTCGATGAAGTTGATGTTATCAGCCATTGGCGGCACGACGCTCTGTGCGATAATGGAAGCACTGACCTAAAGGTAATTCTCCTCACGCCCCGTGCGTGCTTGCATGTAATCATACAAAGCTGAAACAACTTTCATTTGTTTGGTACCACTGTACCACTGCACACATACGACCTTTTCTCGATGTGATACTTGGCGACCTGTGTCTTCAGTTGCTTCAGCTTGTTGAATTTCCTGAAAGGACACAAAGAGCATTCTAGTTTGCCTCTTCTTATGGGACCTCCATCCGCCAGTGTAGCATGTAGGCGTTCAACTTCATGCTTCATTGTTAATAGGATATCGTCCTCGAAATATATATCGCCCTCGTCATCGACCAGCAGATTTTTGTGAGGAGAAATGTCGTTGATGTCGTCATCTGTTCCATCGTCGCCACTGGCACCGGCCGACATTTGCAGAAGCAATTCATTGTTGTCTGCCCCTTCATCTGCATCGCTGCGATGCCAGAAAGATACAGCGGTGCTGTGATCCATCCCGCCAGTGAACCCATGCATGAAATCTATTTTCTTCATGCGGAACACATCAGAGCCATCTGAAACTGTCACAATATCAGCTGGAAGCATCTGCACTGCCACACAATGAGGTGTCCCGGATTGCTCCATGTGCAGGATGAAGGATTTCACATGAGCTCCGGGGAGACCAGCGCAGCCTCTGAGTTCCAATCTCAGAAGCTGAGCAACAGCCCTATACTCTCGGCGACCACGATCCTCAGCTTCTTTGTTGGCTTCGGAATTCCCATCAAGAAGGATCCTCCGAATACCGGCGCGAGATGCAGACACGACATGCCATAGGCTGCAGGGTATGCAGTTACCATGTTTCAAGCATACTGCAGGCACAGTCTTCATCTCCGTCTGGGTGTCTGCATGCTGCCTCCGCATCTCCAGCATTGTGAACAACTGTTTGCTCACAATCTTCACATCGAAGCCTGTCTTCTTGAAAATCATGTTTAGACAGTCTTCAATCACCTTTGGTATATCATGCACAACTTCTCTATCGATTCTGATGCCATCAAAGTGCAATGACAAATGCCTTGGCCGTAATTGCGACATGTGCACAGACCACATTGATAAAATACTGTCCTCCACTGCATTCCACATCAAAGACATCACGGTCGCTGATGGAAAGGTCTTGGTCTTGCTGCCTCGTAAGCCCAAGTATTCATTGTGGAAAAAATGCAGGCCACCCATCTCACGTAAATTGAGATTTGCCGAAGACTCCTGAGAGTTTCGTTGGCCTTCTTCTTGCCTTCTTCGTAAGCCATGTTCAGTTCCTTGAAGAGAGCTTGTCTGTGGTTGACCAAACGATTCAGGGCATCATGAAGTTTCTGTGGCATCGTCGGTTTCGGATCCATCCTCTTTAGCAGCTGCTGCAATAGAGTGGGACAGCAATTTGGGATGTCCAGATCCAGGGTGTGCTCTCCAACCGCATGATATTGCAAGCGTCTGGGCATGCGTTGTGCTCCGATGGTGCTAGCGTAACGACGAGTTCGTACGTCACTGGAGGACCACTCATCGGAGACCTTGTAGTCGATCTGTGTTGCCGTCATTTGCATGGCTTCCGTAGCGAGCAATACGGGCTCTGTGTTGGAAACCTTGCCTTTCAACCGACGTCTGGAATTTGCTTGCGACAATCTGGTTGGATATTGACAGAAAATGATCAAGCTTCTGCGCTTGTTTTTTGTGATATTCGAAGCGACATTGATCTGCAGCTGTCAAGCGACCTCTTCCCCTTTTCTCAGGCTGCGACTTCTTCTTGTGGTAATCCTGCAAGATTTCAATGTTCGCCTGCAGAGAATTGCAACCAAAAACATATTTGCCCACTGCTTTTATATCCAGCAACTCTTCGAACTGCATACGGCACTTTGCACGCTTGTAGTCAACTATATCTTCGAAACTGGTAGTGAATATCAGCTTGGGCATGACCTGAAAGTTTTGTTCCTTGTCCGCCTTGTGCTTCACGAGGGCCTGCAACATAACTTTGTTGTTGATGAGTTCATCCCGCACTTTCCGCTTCGGTAAATTCGGAAAAGACTCACCTTTGAGATCAAGCTTCAGCATCTCATACCGCGAAATGGATTCCATGTCATTGTTCAGCATGTGATGACTCAAGAACTCCTCATATGTTCCCATGGAGCAGTCTTGGAATCTTGTTCTTGCTGAGAAGAAGCGTCTCCGACAAGGACAGCTGCGATTCCTTCTGCTCCCTCGGCTTGCCTTTGTCTCAAGGGCGGAGAGCAGGCTCGTCGCATCACATCTTCAGTGAGATAATTGTCGCCGCCATTTGCATAGTTCTCAATGATAGCATAGCAGTCCTCCTGACTGTGCTCGGCCTCGAACGCATGCTGCAGATGTATTCCAGCCACAGACGCCGCATGTGTAGAAAGAAATTTGGCAAGAGTCGGATCCGTTTCGAAAATACCATCCTGGGCATGATCTGGATAGTGGATAAGTACTGTCGATGGACAAAACGAGCCTTTGGCTTCCATACTAGAGCTCTGCGGAGAATAGAATTGAAGTTGGCCAGCATGACGCCCCAGAATGTCATCTGATTGACTTCCATTCGCTTCCATCCAATAATAGAAAACATGCGGGTCGTATAGCCATATGGCTTACGGCCCACAATGCCATCGCCAGACATTGTTTTTTTTGTAAAGATCCAGAAGGCATTTGCATGAGCTCTCGGGCGCCTCCTGTCCGGTCAGTATGATGGCGCGAGTAAGGCTTCCACTTGCTTCCTCAATTCCTCCTCATTGTGCCAAATATTGGGATCAAAGAAAGAATGATTGTGACCGAAAATGTGATCAATGTGCTGACTGAGAATCCTTTTAAGAATTCAAAAAAGTCAAATAATTCAAATAATTCAAAACCCTGATTCACTGATTTGAATTATTGGAATTGTTTGAATTCCCGGGTCCATTTGAGAATTCAACTAATTCAAATAATTCAAATCATGGAATTGAATTATTTGAATTGTTTGAATTCTCAGATAGGCGCGGGAATTCAAATAATTCAAATAATTCAAATCCTTGATTCCCTGATTTGAATTATTTGCATTGTTTGAATTCTCAAATAGGCCCGGGAATTCAAATAATTCAAATCACATCCCCGTCCTTTTGCCCAGGATCCTTTTAAGAATTCAAATAAATAGAATAATTCAAATCCCTGATTCGCTGATTTGCATTATTATTTGAATTACCGGGTCCATTTGAGAATTCAAATAACTCAAATCATGGAATTGAATTGTTTGAATTGTTTGAATTCTCAGATAGGCGCGGGAATTAAAAATAATTCAAGTCCCTGATTCCCTGATTGGAATTATTTGATTTATTTGAATTGTTTGAGTTCTCAAATAGGCCCGGGAATTGAAATAATTCAAATCACATCCCCGTCCTTTTGCCCAGGATCCTTTTAAGAATTCAAATAAATCAAATGATTCAAACAATTCAAATCCCTGATTCACTGATTTGAATTGTTTGATTTTTTTTCCAAATTCCCGGGTCCGTTTGAGAATTCAAATAGTTCAAATAATTCAAATCAGAGAATTGAATTATTTGAATTACTTGAATTCTCAGATAGGCGCGGGAATTCAAATAATTCAAATCCCTGATTCCCTGGTTTGAATTATTTGCATTGTTTGAATTCTCAACTAGGCCCGGGAATTCAAATAATTCAAATCACATCCCCGTCCTTTTGCCCAGGTTCCTTTTAAGAATTCAAATAAATAGAATAATTCAAATCCCTGATTCCCTGAGTTGAATTATTTGAATTATTTGAATTAGTTAGTTGAATTCTCAATTGGACCCGAGAAACACAATAATTCACATACCGGCATCTGCTTTCATATCTGCTGAACCAAATCCCTAAAGGACCCTCTCCCATATATATATATATATGTACGTATATGCCCCTGTATCTCCTCGTTGTCCTGCAAGTTTAGCATTTCACCGATTCACTCATCCACCGTTCGTTCGCCCCATACGGTTAAGCCACTTCACCATTTCACCAACTGACCATTTCACCGAATCACCATCTCACCATTTCACCGTTCATGTCCCCCAGATGGTTAGGCCACTTCACCATTGTTTGGGGACGTGACCCCCCATGTGAAATGGTGAATTGGTGACATGGTTTTGGTGGGGCATATTCGCGGCGTTGACATGAATGGTGAAATGGCGAATTGGTGAAACGAAAGGTGGTTTGCGTACCAAACCACTCATTGGATCAGACTGTAGGCTGAAACTACGAAAACTGCCTGTGGGTTTAATGGTTTTGGGCCCTCCTCGTCGTCATATTGGTACGCTGCCATGTTTTAAGGTTTGAAACTCCTGGGGTTTATCAATCAGAGTCTATGAACTTGGCGGGGGGGCCGTTGTCAGTTGCACAGTAAAGGTTACAGGAGAGCTATGTCTCATCAATATTTCGTCAACACGTAAACCAAGTTTTGAGAGTTTGGGTTGCTTGGAATGAAACTAAGAAAGGATTATAAGAAAGGATTAGGAGAATAGATAGTCGTAGGAACGACGTTTATACAGTTTCCTTGAGGAATTACGGTGGGTCTATTTACGTCTATTTACAAGCATAGTTGGCATTTTCCCGGGACCATGCGCATATTCCTGCGATTACATACGTATATATGCATCTTTAACTAGTAGACGCTTATTTGTCACTCACCCAGGAGTCATAGCGTGGAACATTACGAGGTTTCTGTCGTGGTTACGGTAGGTGCTGTCAGGAGCATAAGTGCCAGTACATTGGAATATCAACGCCCACGGAAAGTTGAGATGCGGCTGACAAGAATTCACGGTAAGGAGAACATTTTGCAGTTTACACCCTGGTTGGTTAGGCTTCATCACTTGGGACATAGACGAACTTGTAGCAATAGTGTTGCCACACACAAATCAAGGAAACCAGATTTGGATGAGGTAAGCTTGATAAGGCCTTCATTGTCATTTGGAGAGCTAGCATTTTTCGCTGCATTCAAGCTGTTAGTTTTCCTGACTCGGTACATAGCAGAACTTATAGTAAGCCAACTTTCAGCACATGGGAGCGAACTAAGAAACTCGTGCGGGAAGAGACATGGTGTGTGTTTTCAAGCAGTTCAATATAGGCTTTGAAGGACCATAATACATAGTGTTTTGCATTGGCACCAGCAAGGTTGCAAGGATTACAGTAATTTATCATAGTACAACTATGGAAAACTCGCAGTCCGCTGTAGGGCACGAATTCGGAGACTACAGGCACATGTGCCAGTTCATTGGATATACAAGATTTCAGACACCAATCAGCAAATCCTAGCGGGGCATCGATGGGGTTGGCGTAGAATGCTTAACGTTGTCCGGGCGTCAGCAGTCTGCATGTATGGATCAGTCAGGAGACAAGTAATCAGGATTTGCGATGCTGGTCCTCGCGTTTTAACATTTCTTTAGACGGTGTATTCGCTGCTCCGAATGGGTGTTGAAGCTTGCTGGTGTTTTCTCCAGACTGGGTTTGCAGGGATGGTGGCGATCTCAACGAAAACAAGGGCTTGTAGCGTGATCATCCACAGAGACTGAGTATTGATGTCAGGTGTGTTTTGGACGGGGACATGTGAAGTCACATGAGTTTAAGTATTGATATGCTTTGGTCCACTGAGGGTTTCCTGGGTTGATAAAGTATGCCTGGTTTCAAAGCCAGATGCTGGTTCCGGACTATTGCAGCCTTGCAGAAATACGGGGGTGGGAGGGGGGATACTACGCAGCCTTCATACATCTGCATCCACACAAATTGCACAAGTATGCACACATTTATGTACCTAATGTATGCATGTACGTATGTATGTATATATGTATGTATTTATGTCATGTATGTATGTATGTATGTATGTATGTATGTGTGTATGTAGGTATGTATGTAGGTATGTGTGTAATGTATGCATGTAGGAATCTGTTATTGTACTATGATGTAAGGTACAGTAGTGTAATGTATCGAAATGTAGCATGTAAATGTAGTGTAGCGAAGCGTATATAGTGTAGTGTTGTGTAACGTATGTATGTACGTATGTACTTATGTATGTATGTGCGTACAAGTATTCGTGCACACACGCATGCATGTTCCTCTATGTATATGGTTTATATGAACGTATGCGTGTGTAGGTCTGTATACGCGTCGAACTGATCAATTCCAAGTCGTTCTTTTGTCAAGTCTTGTTTGCGAACGGTGCGTGCTGTTCGACATTTTTTCTACAGATGTTTCTCAAGTTTCATCCTCATGAACATGTCTGTCGAGTGTGATTTTGTTCTTGTTGCTCAAGAGTATTCTCGAGTGTTTTCTCGAACATGTATGCGGCAGCAGACCATTCCGTACGATCGCATGATTGTTGGGAGATCATGATGGGTTTGGAGGTGGTGGCGCCATCTGATGACATCGTTATGCCAAGCTGTCATAAGCGGGCTAATTGCAAGCGAAGGGTGCCTTGTCTGAAGCCTCATCTCCAGGAGAAGAGCCGATCCCCGATCTCTGCACGACTGGTGACGGACCTGCTGCAGGCCAGCATGCGATGAAATTCAGACAGAATACAGGTCATTCGCAGGTTTTGGAGGTTGCAGCGTTCGGAGTTGCGATGCCGTGCCGTGCAAAGCAGGTTGCAGGAGCTCACAGAGTGGTGACCATCGAGCTTCATGCGAGCCAGATCCAGGCCCGAATGTCCGACGAGATGTGGCCTGTCAGCTGCTCTACTTCTCTGTCCGAAGGGCTTTGCCACGTTTCCCATTGACAACATCTACGTCATCCACTCAGGTTTTCTCAGACTTCAGAGAAAGCAGTGCTTTTCTAGTCCGGCTCTGCCAAGGCGCTGCCGATGCTGGCGAAGGAGATAGAGCGCCTGATGCGGAAACGAGGTCCAGTTCAACGGGTTTGACGCAGTGCTTTGCGCTCCGACATCGACTATGCCAGGCCTGGCAGCCGAGGATCTTGTGATGCCCTGAGATCTATCCCTGAGTCAGTTGGGAGAAGCTGGACAGAGAACACAAGCGGACCAACCGTCGCGATGGTTCAGGGAAAGCTTGACGAGGTTCCATGAAGCTGACGTCATTGTGGGCCGTTTTTACGCATGTTGTCGGATCCAGCGTCGGAGAATACGATGAGGTGGTGGTCAGCCCCGATGTGGGAGGCACGAAGCGAGCATCGGTCGGGGACCAGGTCAGTTGGCAAGCTCAATCGGCCGTAGCATGTGCGGATTTGATGATGATGGTGGTGATGATGGTTATGTCTGTCTGCATGCGTGCATGTATGTAGGTCATGTGTGTTTGTCATGTCACTTCATGTCTTGCCATCTCATGTCATGTCATGGGAGTAAGTAAGTATGCATGTATGTATGTATGTATGTATGTATGTGCGATCGGTACGCTTGCTAGCTGCCGCCACCTCGGTCCCATATGCGGTTTGCTCGAGGGTGGCGCTTGGCTAAGCTTGCTGTCTTATGCGGTGCAGTTTGGTATTTTGCTGTTTTAGCTTTTTGACGAGGGTATGGTTGACGAGGATGATGTTTATCATGGCTATGAACCTTCAGCCTTCCCTTTCTTCAGTCGCCCAGGGTATGGCCAAGATGCTATGTTCGCCGTTGGCCATCTTCTCGCGGCAGCGACGTCGCCCCAACGAGCCGACGGAGGCCCCCACAGTAGCGTCACTAGAGGAACAGCAGAACACTTGGATGTATATTATGTCTCATGTCTTATGCATTATGTTTTACTCGTACATGATGCATGCTCCTTTTCGTATATATAGCACAAACACAAACTACCCATCAAATACTATACATTGTACAACGGGTCATGCATCATGTTCAATATTTAGCATTTAATACTTAATGATCGTTCATATACTATATTATGTTGTTCTACTTTATATCGCAGGCATCCTATACATATACTATGCCAGGGCTTGGGGGCTACTCCAAACTGCCCACAGCCCTTTGAGGTGGATCTGGTTGGCGAGGTGCAAGGCCGGCCTCGTGGTGCATGCTGGCTTCTGTGCATGCAAGCTCTGCAACAATGTTGATATCATAGTTATATACGAACATATGTATATATGTATGAGAGAGATACCTCCCGGGTCTATTTGACGCCCTATTTCTTTCCTTTATAACTATATAGAATGTAAATAATTGAAATAATTAAAATACATAAAATCAGCAACATCGATTTCTATTATTTCGATTGTCGGGGGCACCCAAACAATCGAAATAATAGAAATAATTGAAATCGGTGGGATTGGTGGCCCAACCCCAGAACCGCAGAATTTGAATTAATCAAAATAATTGAAATAATTGAAATCCCCCCAATTTCAATTATTTCTATTATTTCGATTGTCGGGGGCACCCCAATCAATCGAAATAATAGAAACAATTGAAATCCCACCGATTTCAATTATTTCAATTATTTCGATTATTTCAATTATTTCAATTAATTCAAATGGTGGGGTTCCGTGGCTGGATCCCACGGACCACCCCTTTCGGGGAACGCCCCTTGCGATTTATGATTTTGGGATTTGTTTTATGCAAAAACCTTTAGGGGGACACCCCTTGCGATTTATCATTTTGGGATTTGTTTTATGCAAAACCTTTAGGGGGACACCCCTNACGCCCCTTGCGATTTATGATTTTGGGATTTGTTTTATGCAAAAACCTTTAGGGGGACACCCCTTGCGATTTATCATTTTGGGATTTGTTTTATGCAAAACCTTTAGGGGGACACCCCTTGCGATCTGTGATTTTGGGATCTGAGATTTACAAAACCTTAGGGGGACACCCCTTGGCTAGACACATAAACCCTAGGCTCAAAAATGTTTTGGAATGGGGGACACCCCTTGTGATGTATCATTTTGGAATTTGTTTTATGCAAAAACCTTTAGGGGGACACCCCTTGCGATTTATTATTTTGGGATTTGTTTTATGCAAAAACCTTTAGGGGGACGCCCCTTGCGATTTATGATTTTGGGATTTGTTTTATGCAAAACTTTTAGGGGGACACCCCTTGCGATCTGTGATTTTGGGAACTATTTTACGCAAAAACTTTTAGGGGGACAGCCCTTGCGATCTGTGATTTTGGGATCTGAGATTTACAAAACCTTAGGGGGACACCCCTTGTGATGTATCATTTTGGAATTTGTTTTATGCAATGGGGGTTAGGGTGGTGGCAGGCCGGGGGGAGGGAGGGAGAGGGGAGAGGGGTGGGGGAGGGGGATGGGACATAGGTGGGTTGGGGAGGGGTCAGGCCGGCACCATTTTAATTAATTGAAATAATTGAAATAGTGAAAATAATTGAAATAATTGAAATAAAACCCACCACCCCTCGATTTCAACTATTTCTATTATTTCGATTGTTGGGGGTGCCCCCGACAATCGAAATAATAGAAATAATTGAAATCCTGGTGGTCCGTGGGCTCCAGCCACGGAACCCCACCAGTTGAATTAATTGAAATAATTGAAATAATGGAAATATTTGAAATCGGTGGGATTTCAATTATTTCCATTATTTCGATTGTTTGGGGTGCCCCCGACAATCGAAATAGTAGAAATAATTGAAATCGGGTGGATTTCAATTACTTTATTTTTTTTTATTATTTTTGATTAATTCAAATCCTGGGGTTCTGGGGTTGGGCCACCAACCCCACCGATTTCAATGATTTCTATTATTTCGATTGTTTGGGGTGCCCCCGACAATCGAAATAATAGAAATGATTGAAATCCTAGTGGTCCGTGGGCTCCAGCCACGGAACCCCACCATTTGAACTAATTGAAGTAATTGAAATAATGGAAATAATTGAAATAATTGAAAGCGGTGGGATTTCAATTATTTCCGTTATTTCGATTGTTTGGGGTGCCCCCGAGATCGAAATAATAGAAATAATTGAAATCGGGTGGATTTCAATTACTTTAATTTTTTTTTATTATTTTGATTAATTCAAATCCTGGGGTTCTGGGGTTGGGCCACCAACCCCACCGATTTCAATGATTTCCATTATTTCGATTGTTTGGGGTGCCCCCGAAATCCCAAAATCATAAATCGCAAGGGGTGTCCCCCTAAAGGTTTGTGCGTAAAACAAATCCCAAAATGATACATAACAAGGGGTGTCCCCCTAAGGTTTTGTAAAAACTCGGATGCCAAATACACAGATCGCAAGGGGTGTCCCTGAGGTTTTGTAAGAACTCAGAATCCAGAACCACAGATCGCAAGAAGTGTCCCCCTAAAGGTGTTTGCATAAAACAAATCCCAAAATCATAGATCGCAAGGGGTGTCCCCCTAAAGGATTTTGCATAAAACAAATCCCAAGATGATACATCACAAGGGGTGTCCCCCTAAGGTTTTGTAAAATCCCGGATCGCAAAATCATAGATCGCAAGGGCTGTCCCGCTAAGGTTTTGTAAAAACTCAGAACCCAAAGTCACAGATCGCAAGGGGTGTCCCCCTAAAGGTTTTTTCCCAAAATGACAAATCGCAAAGGGTGTCCCCTTAAGGTTTTGTAAAGACTCAAATCCCAGAATCACATATCGACCCTCTCCCCTCTCCTGCCCCCTCCCTACCTTCCCATTTCTCTCCCCTTCCCTCCCCTTCTCTCTCGTCACCTCCCCACCTCTCCCCTCCTTTCTCCACAACCCTGATAAGTATTCCTTATCCAAAAAGTTGTATATCCCCTGCATCGAGACCTTGTGCAGAATCCCGAAAGATCCTTGATATGGAGCCCTTATATGGAGCCCGTACAGAACACTATATATTCCTTATAGAAACCTTATAGATCCCCTACATAGAGACCTTATAAAAACCCCTTCTACATCCCTTATAGAACTCCCTTATAGATTGCGTTCCGAAACCGTGTCGTTTCCCAAAACAGCAGGCTTATGAAACACCTTGAAGAATATCGCAAAATCATAGATCGCCAAGGGTGTCCCGCTAAGGTTTTGTAAAACTTCAGAACCCAAAGTCACAGATCGCAAGGGGTGTCCCCCCTACAGGTTTTTGCGTAAAATAGATCCCAAAGTCACAAATGGGAAAGGGTGTCCCTCTAAGGTTTTGCACAGACTCAGATCCCAGAATCNGCAAGGGGTGTCCCCCCTACAGGTTTTTGCGTAAAATAGATCCCAAAGTCACAAATGGGAAAGGGTGTCCCTCTAAGGTTTTGCACAGACTCAGATCCCAGAATCACATATCGACCCTCACCCCTCCCCTGCCCTTCCCTACCTTCCCATCCCCCTCCCCTTCCCTCCCACCTCCCCACCTCCCCCCTCCTTTCTCGACAACCCTGATACCTATCCCTTATAGAAAATTTGTATATCCCCTGTGTAGAGACCGTGTGGAGAATCCTAAACCCTTATAGATTCTTTCTAGAAACCTTACAGATTCCCTATATAAAGACCTTGTAGAAATCCTTTGTATAGCCCGTATATGGAGCCCTTGTAGAAAACTATAGATTCCTTAAAGAAACCTTATAATCCCCTATAGAGACCTTATAGAAACCCCTTATAGATCCCTTATAGAACTCTCTTGTAGATTCCGTTCCGAAGCCGTGGGTTCCCAAAATAGCGACCTTATGAAAAACCTTGAAGAATCCCCTGTATAAACGGTTTTTTTTGAAAATCCTTATAGATTTTTGGTAGAAACCATATAGATCCCATTTGTAACGACCTTATGGAAAACCCTTATACAGCTCTGATGTGGAGCAGTTACAAAGAACCCTTATAGATTCTTTCCAGAAACCTTATGAATTCCCTATAGAGACCTTATACAGATCCCGTATAGATCCCTTATGTGGAGCCCTTGTGGAGAATCCTTATGGATTCANAGAAACCTTATGAATTCCCTATAGAGACCTTATACAGATCCCGTATAGATCCCTTATGTGGAGCCCTTGTGGAGAATCCTTATGGATTCATTATAGAAGCCTTGCAGAGTCCCATCGTACAACCTTATGGAAGCTCCCTATAGAGCCCTCATAGACAGCCTTTATAGATTCTTATACAAACTTTATAGATGCCCTATATAGAGACTTACAGAAGCCCCTTATAAATCCACAAATGGAGTTCTTTATAGAAAAACTTGAAAGATCCCTTACACGGAGCCTGCATAGGACAACTTTTATATATTCCGTATGAAAATTTATATATCCCCCCTTCTAGAAACCACATAGAAGCCCCGTATAGATCCCTCATATGGAGCCCGTGTAGAAACCCTTACAGATTCCTTATAGAAGTCTTATAGATCCTTTATGTAGAGACCTTATAGAAACCCATTATATAGAAAAACTATAGATCCCTTGCAGAGAGACTTTCTAGAAACCCATTATGGATCCCTCATATGGAGCCCTTATAGCAAACCCGCTTATAATCCTTATAGAAACCTTACACCTCCATTGCAAAGAAACCCGTTAGAAACCCCTTGTAGATCCCTCATAGGGGGCCCTTGTAGAAAGTTCTACAGATTCCATGCAGAACCTTTGCAGATCCTCTATATATATAGAGACCTTACAGAAACCCCTGAAGGATCTTTTATCTTAGTTCTTATAGAGAACCCAGATCTTCGTGGTCGATGTCGATGCCGGAGTATTTGCGTACTTGGTNCCTTACAGAAACCCCTGAAGGATCTTTTATCTTAGTTCTTATAGAGAACCCAGATCTTCGTGGTCGATGTCGATGCCGGAGTATTTGCGTACTTGGTTTTTTCTCCAACATGTCATGAACATATTACATTTTTGTGTCACATCCATGGACTGATGCAAGACAGTATACATGTCAGGCCGGCTGTTATATGCTATGGAGGAGTGGGAAATGTGGTGCACTGTGTCATTAGCTTCACGGATTGGTCTGGTGGCTGTTTAGACAAAACCCCTGTNGCCGGCTGTTATATGCTATGGAGGAGTGGGAAATGTGGTGCACTGTGTCATTAGCTTCACGGATTGGTCTGGTGGCTGTTTAGACAAAACCCCTGTCCTTGACGCCTTGCCTATGAGTAGGTAAGACTTCATACCTGAGGACCATATCTGATGTACACATGTACAAACTAACAATCACAACCTTCTGTGTTACAACATTCATATAGAAAATTATCCTAGACCGAATGCAAACTGTTTTGTATCATATTGACAGAGGGCAGCATATCATGATGTATGGATGCCATATCCAGTCTATGACATGAGACTACGAATGCCAGGAATCTTCTTGTCCATTACTTTCCTCATACATCGAGGGATAGTACATTTGTTGCAACCAGTGGCGTACTTGTTTTCATAGACAATGAAGACCGATATCAAATGTAAACAGGTGCATAGCAATATCCTGCATGCGAGCGTGACGGGATGCGTGGACGAACCTGAAATTTGACAATTGTGCATTTAATTNTTCATAGACAATGAAGACCGATATCAAATGTAAACAGGTGCATAGCAATATCCTGCATGCGAGCGTGACGGGATGCGTGGACGAACCTGAAATTTGACAATTGTGCATTTAATTCTATGCCTGAATCAATGCGAAACTTTCTGGGTTTCGGTTTGTAGAATGTGTGATATGGCTATGTAGCATTTAGCTTAGCGTTTGATATTGTATATATAAAAAACTAGCTAAATAGACCCTAAAGGTATCGGGCTCATATATGTATAGATGCATA
Organism: Symbiodinium sp. clade A Y106; assembly: GCA_003297005.1. Lineage (NCBI taxonomy): Eukaryota > Dinophyceae > Suessiales > Symbiodiniaceae > Symbiodinium > Symbiodinium sp. clade A. Next base: position 11,875 of record BGNK01004917.1, on the reverse strand, counting down.
CATCTGTACACACATGTTTATGTGCATTAGTGTGTATATGTACATGTACATACATGTGTATCTGTGTACATACAAGGTTGTGCATGTACATATATATATATATACAGAGTGCTCACTTTTTCGGGAAGCATCTGGGATTTTCGGGCAAACATGCTCAGGAAACTGCGAGCGTTTTCTCAGGAATCTGCAGCGGCATTTTTCAAACACGTTTTTGGCAAAATTTCAAACATAAGGAACCGCGTTTTTCAGAAACAACGTGCCATATGCACTTAGAAGGCGCGTAGAAATGCATGGTGATTTTACGGGGGGAATTGGCAGCATGGCTTGGCTTGGCTCGGCTTGGCTTCCGCGGGGGTGGGGTTTGAGGGGGACAGGTACAGGTGACCGTATGCATTTAGATGACATCTAGAAACCGCGG
>BGNK01004916.1:19677-45243 GCA_003297005.1 Symbiodinium sp. clade A Y106 | reverse complement strand
GTCTTAGAGTAATTTAATTGAATCCCAATGCATGCCCAACCCCTCCCCAACCCCACTCAGCCCTAACCGGCCCTACTCGGCCCTACTCGGCCCCACTCGGCCCGAACCCCCCAGGCGGTGCCTTTCGGTTTTGGGGTTGGCGGCATTAGCGGTAGCTATTAAATATCTTAAACACGTTGGCGATTCCGATTCTTCTTGTATCGTAAACGCACGCCCCCATTCAGCGATAACGGTTCATCATTTATCTTAAACACCCCCCTCATTGGTGACTCCGACTCATCATATAATCATATATGTTGGACACGCCCCCATTCGGCTACTCCTGTTTCTCATACATCTTGAAAACACCCCTCATTTGGCGATTCCTGTTCATAATAGACATGCTTTATCATTTGGCGGTTCCGGTTCATTAGATTTTTTCACACCCTCCATCATTTGGCGGTCGAGGCTCATCAATTCTGTTAAACACGCCCCCGATTTCGGCGATTCCGGTTCGTAGTATATCTTAAGCACGCTCCCTCATTTAACGATTCCGTCTCATCATGTATCTTAAAAAGCGCTTCCGCCCGATTCATCTTTAAACACGCCCATTCATTAGGTCCGGCTGTCGTAAATCATGTTAAAAAGGTTCCTCAATTGCTGATTCCGGTTCAGTATATAGATCTTAGACATTTGGCGATTCCAATTCATCTAATATCTTACACACGCCCCTTCATTTGTGTTTTGTATCGGTCTTACTCTTAGTAGGGCCATTGTGCGGGCCCGACGAGGCGGGCCCGAGGCCTGCGCAGTGCGACCACCTGAAAACCTCTGCGGGCTTGCGTGGCATAGACAAGCATGACCATGGCGTGACACAATGTGTGGCTGTCCGCAACATGTTCCGGAAGCTGCTGCACCGACCTTGGAACCCGCGAATCCGCCTGTGGAATTCAGAATCTCATCGCGCACGACAAGATGGTCACACAGTTAACAAAAGCATCAAGCATGGCTTCGGGCGGGCGGATGAACATGACTCACGAGCATGACTGCGCGGTTGACAGCTGGGTCTTGCCATGCAGGTCGAAAGTCCTCTAGCCAAGATGCCCCCTGCGGCGTAAAGTCTTTACACTTCTAAAAACCCTCTGCAACTTAGGCGCCGACTGCATCGTCTCCGGTGGCAGATGCAGAGTCCGCGGGCTTCACCTCCTCCTTCCAAAAAACTCGTAGGCCCAGGCAACCCCACAACCTTGGCCCAGACGGCATCTTCCGAAGCCGCAGTGCCTCGCCACTCATGACCGGCTCTCTAACGCATGCTGGCCAGGCAAGGCGTCGGCAGGGCGTCGCAGTCTCGTCTCGTATAGCTAAGGGGATCTCCGAACAGTCAAGTCGTTACGACCATGCGCCAATCGCTGTGTGTGGGTGGGTGGGGCAGTAGGCTAGAAGGCTAGAGCGGCTAGAAGTGTCTGGGTCTCTGAGCCAAGCACCGAGTGGAGTCCTTAGTCAAGCCACGGCGAAAGACCTCAAAGAGACCTCCAATGGCCGGGTCCCCCCTGTTTTCCCTGCGGCGGTCGCACTGCGGAGTCTCAGCGGCATCGGCGGCAGGGAAGGCAAGGGCCGGAAGGGCCAGGGCAGGGCCAGGGCCGGAACATCAGCGGAGTCTCAGAAGAGCCTAGCAGATCTAGCAGAATCTAGCAGCTAGCAGCTAGCAGGCGGACCCGCTTGAGCACTCCTCGCTTCGAATCGCAGCAGATACACGGATACACGGGGCATGCTCGAATGGCTTTGGCGATGCTAACCAACGGCTAGGGTTCTCTTTTGCCGTGCTTTGCAGCGACGAGTCGAGACTGTTAACAGCTGAAGTCGAGAACACTGCTCAGTGCTCAATGATTCAATGCAGGCACACAGGTATGAAACGCACCGTATGCACGGTTGCTTGTTTCGCAAGCCCGGCGGCACTGCTTGAGCTGCGGAACTTACACCTCAGCGTCGGGGCCCTCTTCGGCCCACGTATGACAGTGATTAGGTCCCTGCGCAAGGGCCATAACAGGGCACACGAAATCCAGCGGCAAGCAGCCTAAGGCAGTACAGCTGAAAATCTGCGCACTGCGAATGTCTGTCACGGAAGTTGCCGCGCTAATCTTCGCAGAACGAGCTTCCCAAAACATCAACTGTTTGCAGTGACTCGTGGACTCTCCTTGGCCTCCGACGCCGGCGGCAGCGATTCAGTTCCACCGCCCGCTGCTTAACTTACAAGCCTGGGTGCTTGTGTGCCTCACGGTTCGTTCGACAGACCCCGAGGCTCAACACATTCTCACAGACTTTCCGGAGGCTCTGGAGATCGTACAAGGTCCGGCCGTGGTGGCAGGACCACAAACACATGGCTGGGGAGCTGAGCGGTGTACCCCACCTGTCCCAGCAGATCTAAGCGACTCTGCGCATCTTACTAGAGCATCAACCCCGCAGACCGCCAAGTGTGGAAGTGGCAGGGTGACCAAACAGCTCGGCTTGCACATAGACTCACCCGCAGCGCACGGCTACCGTCAAGCACCGCGGAGAGCAGGCATGCTGTGTCTATTCGGCAAACCTGATGGACACCATGGTGCCACGAGCTTCAGTGAGAGCCTCCCCAGCTACCAAGGCTACCATGTCATTGTCGCTGCACCTTTGAACCTACAGGCCGACTCACTTGCAATGCCTTCGCTTGCCCGGGCAAAGCACGAGCCACATCCGCTGGATTCGTGGCCTCGAAACCGAGAAGCCCGAAGGCAAAGAAGTCAAAGCCTCGGCTCGGGCACTAGCAAATGATCGCACAGACTCTGAGCGGATGCAGAGCTGGAAGGCTGGCAGCTTGACTGGGGCACCTAAGTCGCAGCTTACTGTGCAGAGGTTCTTTTGCAACGAACTGGCACTGGGTAACAACACCGTGCACGCAGCTGGCAGCTGGCTGCGATGTGAAGATTGGTCCGTCCTCTGCGGGCAAAATGAGCTTGAAGCTGGGAGCTCTTAGAAGCTCCGTGAACGGGATAAAGAGTGTGCGACATGCGAAGTTGTAGGACTCAGGGGCACTGGGGTGCGTTGCATGTGACGTGCGAGGTGCTGCGCCGCCACTGGGTGGGAAGACCAGGACTATCTCCCTCGCTACGATCCATGGCACATCAAGTTGCTCCCTTTTGGGGTAGCGGCAGTTCGTGCAAAATTTTGCTGGTGCGCCGAGCCATGCGTGGCACCTTTCGCAGCCCGGCGAGGATATCAGGAGCTATCATCTATTAAAATCTCGACGTTTACAACCAAATATGAATCATGTGGCGTTCTTGCAAGGCTGCTCGGTGCAGGATATGTCAAACGCATGTTCGAGACCTTCTCCACATTGCCCAGCAGGACGGCTTGCCATTGCAGCTTCAAGAGGCTGGGACAGCGACTGCCGCAGCAGCTCGACAGCGCAAAGAAAGGCGTCGGACAGTAGCGAGCTTCTTGCTTAGCACTCGGCTCATCATGCTGGAGGCTTCACGGACAAGGGGCGGTGAAGCAGAATTTGGCTTTGGAGCCTCGACGCTGGCACAACTTGGCTGCTGACCGAACGGCCACCGGTTGACTCTCTGGTAGCCTTCCCTGGTCTCAGAAAAGCTGCGAGCTGCTCTGACGAAAGCGGATCTGCGACGTCGCCAGCAGCTGCCTTGGACGGATGGCTGCACGGGAGCTGCAATGCAATGACAGGCCGGATTGGCGGCAGTGGATTCTCAGATGCTTCCCAGACAACAGGCACTGCAAGCAGTGGCCGTGATGCTTGCAGGACTGCCAGGGCATCGCGACGGTGTACCACCCGGAACATACAGACCATGAAGGGCCAAGCGGGCAGAGGGTGACACCCACAGCCGCCACGTCCTCTGATTTGCTCTCCTCAGGACACCACAGTCGCAACAAGCCGGTTTGCGTCTGGGTCGGACTCGGCGCGCGGCAAGCAAATGCCCAAATGGCCCAAATGGGCAAGTGCCAAAGGAGCATCTGTCAGAAGGAGCATGAGCTGAGAAAAGCCCTGCGGCTGCGGCTGCGGCTTCACCCTTCGTTTCTGTGTCCTCTTTTCAACCGAAGTCAGCAGAGGCCACACATGTGCAAGGCTGAGCTCCGTGATCCGGCACTCCTGACGATCCGAAAACCCGTTAAGAACTGCAAAGGGGAGTGCGGAGGCAGAGGCCCAGGCCCTGCCCTAAGTGCAGAGCTGGAACCACTTTTTGCTCACCACCCTGGCGACCCCGGCCCTAGCACCCCCGCGAGATTCGAGTGTGAACACGAGAGACTCGCTTGACTCGAGACTCGAGAGCTCCATGTCAAGACATATCGTCTAAAGGCACAAGAGTGGCCGCTCCTGGGGAGACTCTGTTCTTCTTATGCCATCGATGGCCGCAGAAATCTGCAGGGGCGGCAGCAAGCAAGTGCCGGTCAAGCTTGGGAAAGCGGGCTCAGGCACCGAACGAAGCCGAGAGAGGAGGCATCGCGACAGCCGCCAGGGCCCTTCGCAAAGGAGTCCCACGTGCAGCCGTGCCACGGCGGATCTGTGTCAGCTTCATGCGCGAACGGGCGCCCACGACACTTTCGGCTTCTGCAGCAGGGATCGTGTCAGACATACGATCGCAGACTCTGCCTCTCTTTACGCTCACAAGTCTGTCGCTTGCAAACCGCGCCAACTGTTACGGCTACGAGACTACCGACGCAAAGACAAGACGCATGCTGAGACTCCTCCCAATCAGCTTGTCTTCACACGAGCGGGCTCCGTACGCATGCATGAACACAATGAACACTGAGGCTGAAGAACTTCTGAGGAACTTGCAGGGCTGCGGGCAATGGCGAGCCTAGAACTGTGAGACGCTCTGAACAGGAAGCGTCCTGGAGTATCATTTTGAGGCTAGGCGAGCGCCTCTTTTGCAGAACGTTTGACCCGGGAATTGAAGCTGTCCCTGATCGGAATGGGCGGAACGCTCACTGACTGGAGGTCAATGTCGGCACGGAGAAGAGAACAGACAGAACAGTGTGAATGGATTGGGATTGCACGCGATCTCATGTGCTCAAGAGCAACTCGGTGGACGAAACAATGCTAAAATGTAAACTACTTGGCTGAAGCGCTCTTGGTGCATGTCATGTGCTCGGCTGCCCATGTGGGCAGGCACGTGATTGTGCCTTGCTGCTCAAGGCTAGTCGGCTAGATCCGTTAGAGGTGTAGGCGTGGCTCCGACTGTCGACCCCTGGTTAAACTTTCTGGCAGAGTGCTTTCAAGCCGATCTGGGCACGGCGCTCTGCGGGCCGAGCTTGCACGAAGAGCCAAAGCCCGACGGCCCCGATCCTTTCACATTGGGACCAGTCTGAAGGTTAGCGCCACTGGCCAGAGGCCGCAGACCTCTTCAATGTCAGTTTGGCTCAAGCGGCTGGGACTCGAACTCATAAATATCAGTGAAGGAGCAAAGCGAGAGATCCAGCTGCAAACAAGCCTCAGACCGGCTCATGGCCTGGAACACCTAAGCTCAAGGGTAGTAGCTTTGCTAACTTTGCTAACTGCTTGCCCCATGAATACGGTCAACTCTGTCTGCAAGTTCGATTGCAAGGTGTCCTCGATCAGCGAGATCCGCCTCGGCATGGCGGCAGCCTGGCCTGTCCGGCCAACCTGGCAAGCCGCCAGCGGCCCACCAGCCGGACGATGTCGCACATAGATCCCTCGGAAAGGATCGCAGGCGCAGCTTGGATGCCACGGAGCTGCGAATAGCTGCGCAATCACTGGCTCAGCGACGTGTTCATGCTGTGGCTGTGGTTCGGGTCGTGCAAAGGCCTCGCTTCACTGACCGCCACTCTGACATGGAACGTCCCACAGGTGTGTAGCAATTTCATCTCCGAGTTGGCATGACCGGCACCAGGGCTGGCGTCGACTGGTGGCGGAGAGTCTTCTCGCTCGGCCTGACTTGTGCTTGCGAACCCAACCTGCTGCACTTGCACCACTTGCACTTGAAGGGACCGGGAGTGTCCGGGGCGAGGCACTGCTTCAGAGTCGCAGGCATCGCAGCTGCAAGGCTGGCAGGGCTTGATCGAATAGCTCCGCCTCGAAGTGGGTGAACTTCTTCGTGAACCGTCTGCTCGGTGTGCGCGGTCCCGCGCTGCGCGGTGTGTGCATTTGCAACGTCGCTGCCACGGCCAGGTAGTCTGTGCAGGAATGCGGCAAACGAGCGCCCCGAAGGCGGCGGTCCATCAGACGAGAGTAGGCATGTCGAGCGAACATCGCATGGCATGCTCTGGCTCCCAGTCCAAGTTCCGTCAGGGAGGGGTTGCCAGGAACCGGCGGCACTTCACAGAGCAGCATGTCCGACATCTCAAACAAGTTGCCGAGGATTTGGTGCTGCTCAATACCCGTTCTTGGCAGTGAACGAAACCGCAAACCCGCAAACAGCTCCCCTGCACTGGAGGCAAGGGCAGAGGCGCTCAGGACGCTCAGCGGTACACCAAATTTGCCCAGCCAAGCCGGATGAAGCGCATGCAGGGGATACAGCAGGCATGGGACTGTCGCAGCTCTCCGCGGTGAAAGGGTGTGGCCGGTGCAGAGGAAAGGCTCAGGGCTGTATCTGGGCATGTGGCCTCTGAGGGCGTCCCGGTCTCATCGCCCAGCCTTTGATGCGAAGCTGACAGCTGGCACCGAGTTGGAACAAGCGAGGCGGACGGAATGACCTCCTCCTGCTGCTGCTGCTGCGATTGCGGCTGCTGACGCAGAGTCAGGATTTGCACACGATTTTCATGTTCACGGGGACAGACCTGAGGCGAGCTCCTCCGCCCTTGGTCTCCACACCAGAGGCTGATGCCTGTCGGCATAGACTTCAATGCCCAGAGGTTCCAAGGAAGCAGTGTGCAGGCCGTGTTCCCAGGGATGCTTGCTTCTCAGAATAAAAGGAACAAAAGCCACAGGACTCAAAACAACTCGCTCTGAGGATCTCTCAGGCGCAAGGAGCCGGCTCGAAGCCCTAAACTTGACTCACTTGACTTCCTTCTGCGGCCCATTGAAAAGAGATTTCCAGGTCTGGCGGAAGGCTTAGGAACACTGCCTTCCGACGCTTCCACAAGACGAGATAAGCAAAGTTGGCAAGCATGCTGGAACACTGCCACGCAGCGGCTGCTGGAGGACGTTTCTGTGCAAAGTTCAGAATCCAAATCGAGGTTTATTCTATTCCTCTAGGAACGAGATGCATGCATTGGCACAGGGGCCAGCACGTCGGGCAACAAAGTTTCTTTGCATGATGGTGCATGCCTGGGCCGACTTGGGATGCCGGCAAGAAAACGACAGGAGCGTTCGCTGTGAACTCTGTGGCAAGTTGGAAAAAAGAAGCATTCTTGCTAGTGACGCCGTGCCAGGCCAAAGAAAGCCGAGAGCTTCATGTCCACATAGCTCGATGACTCTGGCTCGAAAACAAGCGCATTTGGTTTTCAAGCACTCGCGGACCCCGTGGCAACAAGCACATCTGCACAAGCTGGCCTTGCAGATTGTGGTAAGGCAAAGACCGTCCCAGATGTCGGCTGGTTCACAGTCATGTAGGTTGTTGCCTTTCCTACAAGTGCTTCACACTTTGCAGCTCCGTACATCTAGGCCCAGGCCTGAACACAGCAGCCCTCATTGCGACAGAGTGCCTGCAGGTAGACATTGCAGAATTTGCAAGGGCTCAAGTCTGCAATGTCTGTTGCACAATCGTTTCTGACTGCGCAGAGGAAGCTGCATTGTTCCGGCATTGTCATTGCTCATTTGGGGACAGCAAGCCTCCAGCCAGCACGAGGACATGTCCCGCTAGCGAAGGCTTCTCGCAGTCGCAGCCGAAGTATGCAAGCACGCTTTCTTCGCAATGACTCCCCTTTTCCCTAAAGCTGCTGAGCACGCGCAGTGAAACATACCTGGACCAACCTTGACTGATGCGGGCCCTGAGCATGCCAAGTGCCCCATGCCATGCAAAAGCCCGAAATCGGCGACCGGTTGCATCTTGACCAACCTGGAAGCATCGCCAAGACTTGGTGAAAGCAGTATCTGCCGAAACACCTGCCAGGAAACTGCACGAACAGCGCGCGTCACTAATGCTCGCGGGCAAGAAAAGCACCACTCACTTCCGTGCAGAGGTGCAAGAGTTCACGCAGGGACGTGACACTGGTATGCTTTCTTCGGCTGCTCATTATCTTCTTGAGGCGTCATACTATTGCATGCCACCAGCGCGAAGACCACACAAAGCGGAATTTTCCTGCAATGATATTAATCAGACCGCCGCGAATTAAATGCAAGAGCCGTCTCGTCCATGGAGTGGCAAGTGTCGAAGAGAAAACACCCGCTCTCTGCCAGCTGATGACACCCATCAAGTCCCTTCCGCTGCACTTGCCGGCCTTCAGATGGAAATGTGCGGAAGCAGGCAGTTTCCTGCCCGGTGCCATGGCAGCTGCCCTTGCCGAGCGGTCACATCGACACGGATATCCGTCTTGGTGAGGTGCAGACAAAGGGTTGGATGGGAATTGGCACGTTGGATGGGAACCATCATCTGCGAGACATGGGTGCCGGAGCTCGACCTGTAGGGACCATCAGGATCTCTGCGTCCAGCTCAAGAGCTCCGCTGCCTCTGTCTNGGATGGGAATTGGCACGTTGGATGGGAACCATCATCTGCGAGACATGGGTGCCGGAGCTCGACCTGTAGGGACCATCAGGATCTCTGCGTCCAGCTCAAGAGCTCCGCTGCCTCTGTCTTCACTTAAGATCCAGTTTCCCTGCACGCCGAGGCAATGCGATGGCATCTGATGCATGAAGGCTGCCCGGAACGAGCAACAAATCGCGGAAAGAGACTGGCCTTGCAAACAAAGACCCCCAGGCTGCATCATGCTAGGCCGGGACGGGGAGCACAAGAGAAGCGGAGAAGGCGAATGCAGAATTGCACCACAGTGCCAGCATCGTCTCGGCGCGTCCAGGTTGGATGCCAAACTGAGAGAGACGTGTGCACACCGACCAATTTCACCAACGTCCTCTATGCAACTATGCAGCACTCACCACTCAGCACATGCCTTGCCTACATGCATGGGCGTGAAGCGGCTCACACTCTCGGAGTCTTGCAGTTGGACAAACTCTGCATGCACGCCTTACTAACTCGTTTTCCTTGTCGCACCGCAGTGCTCCTCTACAGCCAGAGCAGGCTTGGCTTCAAGTCCGCATACAGAGCGTAATCTTCCTGCCTGAATTCACGGATCATGCCTTGACGGGGACACAGATAGCAGACGCCTCTGACTTCACGCCCATGCTCCGGGACTGCGAAGGTGGCTGCAGGCGGCCACTGAAAAGGTGCAGACCTATCAGCTGAGTGCTCGACCTTTGCACACGCTGCTCCTCTTCGCCGCACCCAGCGCGGGCAGCTGCGCTGCGGCATGTGTTGGCTGCTTCCTCGGATCGCAAAGGCCGTGATCCTGGAGCTGGCACCCTCCGCAAGCTCCTAGCTGGTGGCTACTGCCAGCTTTTCCCCGTAACGCGGGCGATGGGCATNCGGCATGTGTTGGCTGCTTCCTCGGATCGCAAAGGCCGTGATCCTGGAGCTGGCACCCTCCGCAAGCTCCTAGCTGGTGGCTACTGCCAGCTTTTCCCCGTAACGCGGGCGATGGGCATCAACTTTTTGAGGAAGAAGGCGGACATTGGCACCCTTCGCAAGCTGTTGGGCGGTTCACCCGTCACCGAGTGGCTGCCACAGCTGCACCGTTCCAGCACGAGGTGCACAAGGCCAGGGCTGATACGCACGCATATGGCAAAGCCTCCTTCCGCTTCGCGCACGGCTGCACCGTGGGTCAAACAGCGACCGACGTTACAGCGAGCCGTCCGCTGCAAAGCTGGCAACTGTCAACCGCTGTGGGCGAAAGGCAAAGCAAGGTGAGCCTTCAAAGAAAACGCGAAAGATGCTTGTCTTAGCTCTACGCCCTCTTCTCGCCCTCTGCGTCTTCGCATCCCAACACGGTCCAGGCTCCTGGGTGCGGCGCGCCACTCGGCCGGCTTCTCACATTTGTCTGCTCAGAAGCGAGACGAGGTCAGCCTGCAAGATGCGAGCAATGCGAGCATCCGCACGCGAGGCACGTTCCTGCCAAGTCGCAATCGCACTGCAAACTATCGCGCCACAAAGCTTCGATCAACCTGTCTGGCAGAATCTTGCACACCGGAAAGTTTAAATTTGCTAACATGTTCTGGCAGATAACACGCTGACTGGGTTTACGTCTTTTTCTTATGTCTGCCTGTGACGCATCGCAACCTGTTGAGAGTGAGTTGCTCAAGCTTTGGTCGAATCAAATTATTGCGGGTGGGCTCAGCCATGGAAGAGCTCCGCGAGCACAGAACGAGAGAAGGATGGGCACATCATGGCGGTACTCGGAAATGTGGACTTGCTCAATTGGTCAAGTCACGAGGTTAGTGTAATGCTGCGCCACGGCATGCTTTAGAGTGAATACCAGAGTCCATCGAAAGCGATGGAGGATCGAGAACTTCAGATAATCTTGCAAACTTCATGGCTCGCCCAAGCCATGAATCCGTCGGGCTCCGTGACAATCTGAGATGGTCGGGCATCAGCACGGCGAGATTCAACCGCTGGCTAACCGGGCAATCCTCCTGCAAGGCGGAGCGGGGTCTCAGCAAAGGCATAGAAGACATCTTACAAGGTCTCTCGCAGTCGCGGCCATGGCACTGGTCAGGCTTGAGGAGTGCGAGGACCGCGAGGAGCGAGCCTCTTCTGCCGGAGGGACTCTCTGCTTTGCTTGCTTTGCCTTTCCTGCCTGCTAGACCTGCCCTTTCAACGAATCTCAACCCCGTTTCAGCAGGGACAGGGACATTCCCTTCTTTACACGATGCGGCAAGGCGGGTCATGACCGCTGTGCTTAAGCTGCGCTGTGAGGCACTGAGGCCGCTGCGCGCACTGCCGTGCGCACAGCTGGCTACTTACGATGCGTCCAGGAGGACCTCGGCAACTACCACCGGTATCGTCAGCACGAGATCAAAGTGCGGAGCTGGCAGGCGTTGACGGACACCAAGGTGTTCTTGCACCTGGACCTAGACTGTATTAACACAAGGGTTGCCAGAAACCAACAACGCAACCGTGCTTTGGGGCGCAGTGGCGCACTTGATAGAAAGCGGAGGAGACAGCAAACGTCACTCAGCCGTAAAAAACGTAGAATGAAGCACACAACATGGCATTGTCAAGTGCGAGTAAAGCGGTCCAGCGGCGAAGGATGCAGCATGTGCACGAGTCTCGACGCCCGCAAGGCTCGATGCACTGCTGTGTCGCCGTGCTTGCGAGTCAAGGACTCAGCGCGAAAGGCCCAGGATGCGGACGACGCAGACGATGACACCCCTCCGAAGCTTTCTTTTGCACAAGGCCTAGATTCCGAGATCGCGAGTTCGAAGGCTCTGCTGAGACTCGAAGAAGGAAGCAGCCCCTCTCTTCTTAAGAGAGCTCAGGCGAACGTGACATGAGTGTCACGAGAGCATTCTCCTCACAAGGGATCAGAGCTGCGAGCCACTGTCGGAGTTTGGAGGCCATGGCTGATGCCTTGCCTTCAGATCAGTCCGTATTTCAGCCCAGCCGGGCAGAAATACAGGCACGGGACAGTCTCGTGCCTGGACACTCAACGGTCCACAGAATCCCTGAGCGACTCCCTCCATGAACTGATCAGCTATATACTTCCTGCTGCCTTGAGCATACGTCTCAGCGCAACCACGTGGGAAGGAAACGCCCACACCTCTCATAAGACAAACAGACAACTCACTGATCTGCCAAACTCTGCATCACGGGTGCAGGGGACAGCAGACGCCGAAGTCTCGATGCAGGCGAGTGCATCAAGCCATGTGAATGAAACCAAGCTATGCTCGCATGAGCTCATTTGTGAGACCTGTGCGCTATGGCCACTGTGATGTCGCTGAGCGTCCAAACTGGTAAGGAGACATGAGCACGGGCTGCATTGCGAGGTACGGCAGGCTATCCTGCTTCGTTGTCTTTCTGGGCGCGAGACGACGCCGCCAGACGCAGAGGAGCTATCCGGAAGTGGCCACAAGCCGCAAGGTGGTCACTAAGCGGAAAGGAGCCACGAGGAAGTTTCCACATGTGCTCCCGACTGGTGCTATGGTCTTTGTCCTCCAGACATAGCCCCGGCTGGGTATTGAAGTCGGCTTCGGGCAGCACCATACGGCAAAGAAGATGCTCAGCAGCGCCAAGCAGGGTGTGGGGGCTGAAGTCGCACAAGTCAGGCCAGACAGTGGCTTGAAGCAGTTGCGACGAGCATGAAAAGCCGTGGGCGGGCCGCCTTTCCAAATCGAGACCGCGGCGAGCGGCAGGCCATCGTGCTTTTCTGCCTTAAGTGAAGAAACAACGGAGGTACCGTAAGCAGAGAACAGCCACCAGCAAGCACTCGTCCAGCTGTTCTGACAGCTCGGAAAGCATCCGGCACGGTCGAACTGCTGGATGTCGAACTCAGGGTCTTGGAGAAGCGACTTGTAGCGAAGAAGATGGTCATTGCTAGTGCAAGCAAGGGTGAAGGTGCCAGAGCATTTGGAGCTGACACCCGGATGGCTAGGCATGTGCCTTGCACAGATGCCCCCAAGAAGCCCCGCCAAAACTCTCGCATGAGGCCTTGAGAATCCGAGACACGCACTGCGAAGTGGCATGTCGCAGCTGTCGAAGGCGGAGCCAAGCTACACATCACAACCCGCATGGCGGGTCTCCATGAGCCCGCACTGCCCCGACCAAAGCTTCTGGGGCAAAACTTCCATGGGCAGCAGATGTCCGCAAAATCAGGTCTCACGAGGCTTAGCCCTCCCCCGTTGCAATCATTTCCGTGGGAACCACCTGACAGGATGGCAATCATTTTACATCCAACACGTTACATTGGAACACGGCCCATGTGACCCTTTGCAATCATTTTAGGGGGGCTGGAAATGATCGTGGCATTTCGCAATCATTTGGCACACTACCCCGCTTGCAATCATTTCCTTGGAGGTAGTGATGCTGTCGGCAGACGGGCTGCCATCAGCTACTCACTCAGTTGTCGCCTTCAACGCCCAACCACGTTGCCGCGTCTGACAGCTTGTGCCTCTGGCCAGCATACAACTGTCACAAAAGCATGCTCCCTTTGCAATCATTTTAGGGGGGCTGGAAATGATCGTGTCATTTCGCAATCATTTAGCACCCTACCCCGCTTGCAATCATTTCCTTGGAGGTAGTGATGCCGTCGGCACTCTCGCATGAGGTCTTGAGAATCCGAGACACGCACTGCGAAGTGGCATGTCGCAGCACACATCACAACCCGCATGGCGGGTCTCCATGAGCCCGCACTGCCCGAAGGCCAAAGCTTCCCACCAAAGCTTCCATGGGCAGGAGATGTCCGCAAAATCAGGTCTCACTCAGGAGACTTAGCCCTCCCCCGTTGCAATCATTTCCGTGGGAACCACCTGACAGGATGGCAATCATTTTACATCCAACGCGTTACATTGGAACACGGCCCATGTGACCCTTTGCAATCATTTTAGGGGGGCTGGAAATGATCGTGGCATTCGCAATCATTCGGCACACTACCCCGCTTGCAATCATTTCCTTGGAGGTAGTGATGCTGTCGGCAGACGGGCTGCCATCAGCTACTCACTCAGTTGTCGCCTTCAACGCCCAACCACGTTGCCACGTCTGGCAGCTTGTGCTTCTGGCCAGCATACAACTGTCACAAAAGCATGCTCACACGCACCTATATTCAAGCTACGAGTTCCGCCCACAACTAGGCATAGGGGCTTAAATCTCGCGACTTCGCTTCAGCATAGCCCATGGCTGCACAGAGAAGGTGAGTTGGGCTGGCATACCCGACTTAGCGCTCCGCAAGCTACGACGATGTCCGAGCACAACTGCATATCCGGACTTTGCTTCAGCATGGGCAGCCCGTGAGCTGCAAAGAGAAGGTGGCTTGGGATGGTCGAAACGACTGAACGCTACTCCAGCAGCCCTGGCGACAAGGCACAGAGCGCACCGGGCACTGGCAAAGTCTCCGAGCGCCTGTCGAGACTAAGGTCTGCACGCGTCTGACATCCAAGCAGATGCTCAGCAGCAATGTTGAGAAGCCCGCACTGAGTCCGACAAATGACAAGGTACGTCCGTAGGCCAGGATGGGTGGAGGCGCGGTTGCTAAGCGAACCCAGACTCGTCAGTGCGAACTGCAGGCGCACTAGCTTCGTTGGTGAAGCACAAGTCTCGCCTGCCGGTCTCTGCTCTACAATAACACGCAGGTGAGCTGCGCGCACTCATAGTGCAAACAGTCAAAACACACAATGTCCCTGCAAGGTGCTGCATCGGCAAAGTTGACATCACGAGATCGACGGCCACAGCTTGGGACAAGCGAGTGCTTCTGTGCAGAAACTTTCTCTCACGGGAGGCTGACATAAGGGAGAAGGCCCTCATCGCATGAGCCTACGTGTCGCGAGCTTCAACGATGAAGTACAATTCTCGCCAGGCTGCTGTCAACTGCCGGTCTCTACAAAAACACGCCAGTGAGCTGCGCACGCTCAGAGGGCCAACAATCAAAACACGCAATGTCCCTGAAAGGCACTGCATAGGCAAAGTTGACATCACGAGATCGACGGCCACAGCTTGGGACAAGCGAATGCTTCTGTGCAGAAACTTTCTCTCACGGGAGGCTGACATAAGGGAGAAGGCCCTCATCGCATGAGCCTACGTGTCACGAGCTGCAACGGCGGAGCACAATTCTCGCCGGGCTGCTGTCAACTGCCGGTCTTTACAATAAACACGCAGGTGATCTGTGCACACTCACAGCGCAAACGGCCAAAAACGCGAAAGGTGCTGCATAGGCGGCAAAGTTGACATCACGCGATCGACGGCCACAGCTTGGGACAAGCGAGCGCCTCTGTGCAGAAACCTTCTCTCACATTGGGAGAAGGCCCTCATTGCATGAGCCTACGTTGTAAAGCATGACGTCCAGGTCCACTATAACGCTTCGCCCTCGCCTGAAACCGCTAACGTTATTGCTGGAGGCGGCCTCGCCTCGCCTCCAGCACACGACAGGTCAGTTCTGCGCAGTGAAAAGCCATACTCCTTCGGCGGATGGGCTGCGAATGCTGCCATCAGCCAACACTCACGCAGATCTCGCCCGTGATAATGCCTGGAGCTGCTCCGACACTCTGGTGTAGGGATTCTTGAGACTTCAACGCCCAACCATGTTGCAGTGTCTGACAGCTTAGCAGCTTTGAACTGTCACACAGGAATGCTCACATGTCACAAAGGAATGCTCAAAGGTAGCCCAGCTTGAAGGCTCGCGACAGGCTTAGGGGCGACAGCCTCGCCTAGGGGCGACGAGCCTTGCGGCCGGACGGTACCCGAGGCTATCCTGAAGGCCGTTAGCTGGATGGAGAGGGTTGCCTGCTACCAGCTGTTCCTGCAGGTCTAGATTGGCATCGTCTTGTACCTCTCGAGGAGATTTGATGCGGGAAGCCAGAAGCCCCTCAAGGCTTCAGTGGCTCCCCACAGCAGATGGCAAAGAAGTCAAAGAAAACAGCTCGGCTCGGGCACTAGCGAATGATCGCGCAGACTCTGAGCGTATGTAGGGCTGGAAGGCTGGCAGCTCGACTGGGGCACCTCAGTTGCAGCTTACCTCTTTGCAACGAACTGGCACTGGGTAACAACACCGTGCATGCGGCTAGCGGCAAACTGCGATGCGACGATCGGTCCGTCCTCTGCGGGCAAAATGATCTTGAAGCTGGGAGCTCCTAGAAGCTCCGTAAACGGGATAAAGAGTGTTCGAAGTGCCAGGTTGTAGGACTCAGGGGCACTGGCGGGCTTTGCAAGGGACATACGAAGCACCGAGCCGCCAGTGGGTGGGAAGACCGGGATTCTCTCCCTTGCAATGATCCAGACTCATCATGCTGGAGGCTTCACGGACAAGGGGCGGTGAAGCAGAATTTGGCTTTGGAGCCTCGACGCTGGCACAACTTGCCTGCTGAAACGGCCACCGGCTGACGCTCTGGCAGCCTTCCTTGGTCTCAGAAAAGCTGCGAAATGCTCTGATGATGTGACGTTGCCAGAGGCCTTGGACGGATCACTGCACCGAAGCTGGAATGCAATGCCAGGCCGGATAGGCGGCTGTGGATGGCACACCGAGCCTCGGCCGTGATGCTACCAGAGCTTGCAGGGCATCGCGACGGTATACCACCGGACACATACAGACCACGCAGGGCCAAGTGGGCCAAGTGGGCAGAGGATGACACCCGCACCCGCCACGGATGCGCTAGGCACCAGAGTGGCAACAGGTCGGCATGTGTCCCGTTCGATGGAAACGCCGACTGGCTAAGCCTAGCACCATGCCTTTGCCAACTGTATCCAACGCATCAGGAACTATCACACTGGCAAATCTTGCCTGCTAGAGCGGATTCGCCTGTGTGAGGAGAGGTCAGAGTTTGCAGTTGAAGGGCTGCGGATGCCAAATGGCAGGTCACCCTTGCATGCGCCTGAATTTCTGGCAGCCCACGAGAATTTGGCGGCTGTGGGATAGAGAGCCAATGGCCACTCTCCATCCAAACAACGCCTGTATCTTCTTGCGAGCAGCACTCAGTTCAGGCAGCATGGTCATGGGCCACGAAAGAGAAAACACAGGGGACGCCGGGACGTCCGTGACTTTACCGGTATCCGGGACTAGCAACTACACCACGGCCGCCGAGGCTGTCATCGACAGGTTTCCGAGAAGCAGCTCTGTTGGTCCATGCAGAAACCTCGAATTTGGCCACATTTGCCTGCTTCCCAAAGACTATTTGTCCTTAGCTGGCCAAGCTATTGCAAGCTTTGACCTCATTGAGCAATCCCTCATGTCTCTCGATGCTTTCCAAGCTGCGATTAGGCAATCGCGCCCTCAAAGACTGTCTGGGCGCGTGAGGTCCGCACCGTATCGAATCCAAACATCTACAGTCAGTTTGACATAGCAAGGTGGAGGTCATCTGGCATGGCCTTAGTGGCCATGCGACATATCGCAACTTCGGAATCAATCGGACCTCATTCGCCTCGGCTGGTCCCTGTTTCCCCTTGCGGGGGTGTCTAGGCTTTGGGGTACATGTGTGAACCTTGTTTTGGGGAGTGAACCTTGCTTCCGGGCCGAGGCGGAGCATTTACAATTAGTCGGGAAGTTGGACGGAGCCACAAACTCAAGCGAGAGTGACCTGTAGCCGAGGACCAATGATGAGAGTGAGGGTCGCACGGCTATCACTCGCAGGTACTCCTGATGCTACAAACGCCGGAAATTACATGCTCTCTATCAAGGGCAAGAAGGCACATATCCGCTTCCCCCGGCAGTGGCAGAGAGCGCCAGCGGGGTAATAGCATGTGTTTACGTACATCGGCTTTTGGGTGCCACGCGGTATTCGCCCGTAGGCCCCTGCCTGTCTGCCTGCCTCATAGAGCCTCACAGACTTGGACGTAGACATGGACATAGACATGCATGGACATGGACATCTGCATGCATGCATGGACATGGACATCTGCATGCATGCATGCATGCATGCATGCATGCATGCATGCATGCATGCATGCGGTGCGTGCGGTGCGTGCGGTGCGTGCGGTGCGTGCGGTGCGTGCGTTCGTGCGTGCAGGCAGGCAGGCAGGCAGGCAGGCAGGCAGGCAGGCATGAGTGTTTGTGAGTCTGGAGAACGCATACTCATGAAGAAACCACGTAACGGTTATACAGGGCTGCACCTGGCTATTTTTGAGTGTGATATACGGCAAGTGATGATTGCAATAGTGCAGCCTGATGTTGCTGGAGGTGTAGCTGCACAGGACTACTATAGAGTACTGACACACTCGAGAACAAACAGGACCAGATGATAACCAATGTTTGGACCCGCAGAGCATTTCAATACTTCAGAAGCTGTCGCCGGATGTCAAGTTATGCAACGTTCCTTAGCTTTCTTCTTCGAATCATTTCTTCCTTCGGTTCTTCGAGTCCTTCTTGGCAATTTTCCAGAAATTGAGAAGAACCAGACCCCGAAATGAGAAGCGTAGTTGGTCCCCAACACCCTACGAGCCGAGCCGCGTCAACCTCCAGCTGCACAGCTCCGTCGCTGAGGAGGTGCGTCGATAGCGAAAGCCGGCACCTGCGCAGGCTGCAGGCTTCTTCCCATACAATTCTGCATGCGGCCATACACTAAAGGAATTGATGAGATGGAATCCATGTCCGCTCCTGGACCAAACCACGCTCGCCACCACGGGCAGCCAGGTGGGCACCATGGGCAGCAGCGACACACAGGGCGAGGTGCGTGGCATCACCCGGAAGCCCATGGGTGGCACGAAGCCTTCCTTGGGTGCACAGCGCAGAGCCAAAGCGCAAAGAAAAGAATTAACACATTTTGAAGAATGCACAAAAGGCGGCCTGAGGCCATGGCACTGAAGCACTACCATCAGTCAACGCCCAAAAACATTCGGAGCTCTACCCTTGAACCAGAAGCCCCGGAAAATATCTGGGCTGTGCTTTCTGTCCATTTCATGGACTGCCCTACTACCTGGACTACCTGGTTTACATATGAGACGCGTGGCTGAACCTTGTTGGTTCTTGCACCAAGCAAGACCGCAAGGTATGCAGTTGACACTCTTATTCCCTGCGCACTTTCCGCCCCCCGGCTTCCTTTCTTGCTCGCCTAAATCCGTGTAAAGGACGATGCTCGAAACTCTTCTGGCTGTTCTACATATACGTTTTATTGGATAGGAAGAGCGCTGCGAGCGAAGTTTACAAAAGTCAGTTCTCTTGAACAAAATTTTATTGCCCAAATGATATACGGCGCAAAGCGAATATATCGAGAACCCATATAAATGCGCAGACAGTATTCCCCGAATCTATGTGGGGTATAAATTCATATATCTCGCCTTTCCTTCAAGAGGATTCCCATCATAATGAATAGATGTGATGCCGCAGCATCCTTCATGAAAACTACATACTGCAAACCGGACAGTCGGACATCCCATGTTTTCACCAGGAGTGGCGGCAGGCTCACGCGGGCAGCTACTTTCTTGAAAAGGTCTTTGACGTGTCGGAGGCGCACCTGTGTGCCTTTGCCCCCCTTCCGAAGGCCGGCACGTCACCATGGTGATCTTTCTCGTTTTCTCTTGCCCCTGAAGCGCAGCCTGCCACCCACTGTGTCGCGGACTGCATCCGCATCACGAGCGTTAACCTGAGACAGCCTAGCTTCGTAGAGCGAGTGAAGGAAAACCAATGGCAACTCTGAATACTGCAAGTGAATCCGCAAGTCTCCTGAGAACAGGTCGAAGATCTCGTTGGTCAGCGCATCTGCTTCCTGATTCTCATCCCTCGGACGCCAGCCCAAGTTCAGCTTCAAGCCTGCTTTCATGAGAACATGAGTGAGCTGCATGTTTATCATGAGCAGAGGCCACTTCGTAGTGCTGCCCTTCTTGGACAATCCCTCGTTGGATCTGTTGTCCGTCTGAGCCAGCACCTCTATTGTAAGCATGCGCCGATCAGTACTGGGCTCAAGATGCCCGAAGACATGCAAAGCCGCAAGTGTAGCCAACAACTCTGCTGAAGCCGAAGCCCACTGGCTATGACCCTCGGAGTCGAAAAGGTAGGGAGCCTCTGCAGGGGAAAGTCTAAGGGAAAACCACCTAGACTCCTGAGTCGCCCCTGAACATTCCCAACCCCCTAGAACCACGTAGCCATCTGCGCACTTCGCGTCTGTGCGGAAGGCCACACCGCCCCGCCTGATCGCGCGGGCCGCCGCAATCTTGAAGGTCATATCTCGGAAGGTGAGATCCAAGTATTCTAGAGTCAAGATGACGGTGTCAGGCATTCGAGCTACGGCACTCTCATTGACTGCCGCTCTCCAACTGTAGAGCGGCGCCAAGTGAGCCTTCAGCCACACCAAGAGCCGTGAGACAAAGCCTAATCTGCCAAGAAACTCTGCAAACCTCCGAACTGAAACCNTCTCATTGACTGCCGCTCTCCAACTGTAGAGCGGCGCCAAGTGAGCCTTCAGCCACACCAAGAGCCGTGAGACAAAGCCTAATCTGCCAAGAAACTCTGCAAACCTCCGAACTGAAACCACGAACTTTGCAGCCCTGGCTTCCGAAATCCACTTAAGCAACCACTGTCCCCTGGACTCCGAAATCCCGACCCTCTGATCAGGATAAGAAAGCTCGTACCCCACGAAAGGGGAGGTGAGCCCCCCGCGGAACTTCCTGTAGGCAAAAGGTGTGCCTTATTGTTCTCAGACCGTGCTAGCATCAGAATGTTGTTTATCACATTTGTGGATCTCGAATGTCATGTTTGAGCCTTCGGAGATGAATGCTTCACAGACAGCTTGCGCATGCTACAAGTGGACTTCGAGCGGAACTCTCTGTTCACACAGTGGGGTAAACAGTACCGAACACGGCATGTTCGATCACATCGGTCCTGTGAGACACAAGACTCTTTTTCTCCCCCTTGTGGAGAAACTAGTGTGTGAGAGTTCGGCACAGGGGCTCACCAGAAGTACCTTAGCAAACGGCCTGCAAGCAAGGCGCCTACAGTGCCGAAGCCAAAGCGAAAGAAGGCACCAAGGCAGAGGCTAGTGCCAATCGAGCGAATACCTGTCAAGGAGTTCCTGACACGTTTCCTGACAGACGGTTGTGCAAGCCGCACAACACAGCACATCGTCCGAAAAGACTAATGTAACCTTGCATAGGGTGGTGTGGGCGGGTTTTTCGATAAAAATCTAATGTCCCTGTTTCCGGGCTTCCTGCCCTTCGAGANGTTGTTGTTGATTGCATCTTTTAAAGCAAATCTCTTGAGAAAGAAAAGCAAGCACTAAAATAACAACTCTAAATTTTCTCGTTCTCTAAAAATTCCAAGGTTGTGATTTCCACACACACACACACACACACACACACGCGGCGAGTCCACCAGTGAAACTGAGAGGTCGCCTAGCGTCGGCCTTGAGGCCCCGCAGCGTACTGCCAAGCAGGCTTCTGCTGCACAAACTACACGACTGAAAGCGTCGNCCAGTGAAACTGAGAGGTCGCCTAGCGTCGGCCTTGAGGCCCCGCAGCGTACTGCCAAGCAGGCTTCTGCTGCACAAACTACACGACTGAAAGCGTCGTTGTTAGAGCTGCCCAAGTCTTTCTAAGCGCAGCTAGTTTAGCAGAGGGACACTGTGCCCCCTAACTCAAGAGACTGCAGGGAGGAGAACCCTCAACCTAACAGTGAAACCGCCCCATGAATGTGATAAGAGAGGATAAACCTCATCAAATCCTCATTCTCACGATTGCAAGCGAGGTTAAACCTCAGCTGACCTGTCAGCCGGTGCAGGCCGGAGAGTGCACAGAAAGAGGTACGAGTTGGATTGTACCAGCGGGAACAATTGAGGGCCCAGCTTTCGTGCCCCCGCATTGTCATCAGTGACGTAATGACACCCCTGATGCAGCATGCAAGTGCGGTAATGGCCAGAAGACGGTGTTCGCCCCTCGTGGAAGGCCACAGCACTGACTCTGTAGTGCACCTGCCTGGTCTGCAGCGTGCTTACATCCTCCCAGATGGGCACCTGGATGGGATCTGCATCAAGACGGATCGGCGTCGCAAGCTTGCGCACGGATCCCGCGCTCACATCAAACCTATAGCGCCTGAGCTGAAAACACAGAAGCGGCGCTACTGAGGCAAGCGCACAGCCACAGCGTTGACCCCTGAAGAACTGCTCAACGCAGTCCTGAACGGTCCGCATTCGCCCATTCGTACTGGGTGCCGGGATGTGCAGAGGGATAGGTGTTTGAAGTGTGCCTTCGTCTAGCACACGAAGATCTGGTCCCCTGAGGTCCCGTGTTTGCCAACACTCCTGGCCGAAAGGCATGCGGCAAAATGACACAAAGCGTGAAAAGAACTCCGCAACGTCATGTTGCCTATCCGGATGTGCCCACAAGCGCATCAAAGCCTGAATAGGGCGAAGCGTGCGGAGCGTAACAGGTCTGACTGTGCTGGTGAGGGCCTGTAGGCTAGTCCCAAGTGTGCCCAGCAGCCCAGCTGGCATGCCCACCTGTGCCCAAGCATGTATGAGGAGCAGAAAGGTGGAATTGACGTAGCATGAGTTAGTGCCACGTGGGTTTGTGAGCCTGAGCCGTAGCGCCACGTCAGGTTGCGTACTTCCTCCGCTTCGCGGCCATGCTTCTGCCTCTCCTTGTGCATATTCGCCGCGATGAGCTGCAAAGGTGGAGAGCCCTGCCAGCTTCGCAAAGGCTGCGTACAGGGTCTGGCACTGAGGGCTCCGGAGGCCCACCGTGACCTTGAAGGCCACTGAGGCACCGCTCATGTTGTCCGTCAGCTTCCGCTTCGCCGTGAACTGGTTCAGGGCGGCCGGGTCCTGCTTCAAGGCTTCTCGCATGGTTTCCAGCAGCGCCTTGACTTCCTGATGCGGGACGCCCTGGCGGCTCGGATCGTGGATGAGGATGTGCGCTGCCGGATCCCATACCTGATAGAGCCATGTGAGGGGCTGAGTGGTCACCCACTTGGCCTTCTCTGCCGCTGCGATGCTTTCCGGGGTCTGCTCGAATTTCTCCATGCGTGCTGCGGTCTCCTTGAGCATCAGGCGGAAGAGCTCCGACTTGAGACTGCAATCGACTTTCAACTGGTCGCGGAGNTGCTTTCCGGGGTCTGCTCGAATTTCTCCATGCGTGCTGCGGTCTCCTTGAGCATCAGGCGGAAGAGCTCCGACTTGAGACTGCAATCGACTTTCAACTGGTCGCGGAGTTCGTTCCACTTCAGCGAGGCCTGGATCAGCTGCTTGAGGATGCCGTGGGGCCCTGCATTGATGTGTAGCAGGAAGGATTTCTCCTGTCTGAGCTCGCTGAGTTCGGTTTCCTGCCTCAAGCAAAGCTTCGCCATGGCATAGATGGCAGCCTCCACATCNGTGTAGCAGGAAGGATTTCTCCTGTCTGAGCTCGCTGAGTTCGGTTTCCTGCCTCAAGCAAAGCTTCGCCATGGCATAGATGGCAGCCTCCACATCCAGGCCCTGTGCAGATCGCCACGTCCACTGGTTCGACCCGTGCGGGCGCAGACGTGTCTCCTGAGCATCCCACGAGGTTGCCTGGGACCACTTGCCCTTGCCTTTCCCCTTGGCCTTGCCTTTGCCGCCTTTGCCTGAGCTTGCGCTTCGGGGCGCAGTCCAGGCTTCTGGGTCCGGCTTGGCACGCTTGAGCGGGTTGCTTGCCCCGGACTCGGCACCTAACATCTGCTCGCATATCGCCGGGAACAGCGGCCCCAGGATTTCCTCCATGGTCAAGGCGGTGCAGATCAGGTGACCCTGCACTGTGGAGTCTTTTGAGCAGACAAAATTGATAGATCACTGGACAGTACGGCGCATGATCTTTAGCAATGCGGGAGGTTTTGCTGCAGTATGGGCATGTCTTGTCAGCCGTGGTGAGGACAGCTTTGCAGTCGCGACTCAGAGTGTCCGTGTCAATCCATGTTGCAGGATGAGCTTTGTGTAGGTGCTTCTTGAGGGAGCGGAGGTTAGGCTGGGTTTGAGCACAGATACAGCAGTGTCTAAGGAGAAATTGACTTTGCTCAGGCGTCGGCTGGGATAGCACTGGCACGGCGATAGCAATAGGGATTCTGTCCCCATTTTTCAGCACAAGGCTATGCTGCGCAGTCGCCTCCGGCACGGGAGCCGGCTGTTGAAGTTCACGTAAGAAAACGAGCTGGAAGAGAACCTGACAGTTTTGCGCATGAGCACGGGCAGCCCTTTTATCCGCAAACCTGGGCGCCAGGCAGAAGGGGCAGCCCGAGGTACTGGTAACACGACTGGCATGACTGAGACATTGATGCTCAGCTGACTTCCCCGCTTTTCTCCAGTCCTCAGCGTGTGAGCCTCGAAGGTGGATCTTGGTGCCACCTCTGGCAGGCGTCCACTGCCTGCAAAGGCAACAGTGGTGTGAGAGTTCAGGTCGGAGTTGCGGGCACTGCTGCAGGGCCTCCCAGGGCGGATTGTGCAGTATTGCTTGCAACACCTGAGGATCGCGCGCAGCTGGTGATGCTGGTTGCTTGGCTGATGCATCTGCGTCCGGCTGCACGGCCTTTGGCTGGTCAGGCGGTGCGTTCTCCGGGGGTGTAGCATCGGCTCCTAGGTTCAAGGGCACAGGGGACGGTAGAGGTGGGGTAGCATCAGGCTTAGCTACAGGCTGAGTGTCAAGGTCCACTGGTGTAGCGCTGGTAGACGGTGTCTGATATGGTACAAGCCTACACACGTTTCCATGAATGTGTCGCTGAAGCTGTTGCCAGGAACTAAAGCTCTTATTGCACCAGCGGCACGTAGGGAGCCCGTCGCACCCATGCGTAAATCTGTCCACGGTCCGCCATGNATGTGTCGCTGAAGCTGTTGCCAGGAACTAAAGCTCTTATTGCACCAGCGGCACGTAGGGAGCCCGTCGCACCCATGCGTAAATCTGTCCACGGTCCGCCATGCTGTGTAGTGCGAGGGCAGTAGACCGGCCTGATGCACTCTGTTTCTGTGTTTGGTCAGGGCGGTTTTGCTTCTTGCCTGGTGGCTGCACTGTGGGCACTGGAAAACGCTGGGCTCCTGGTGGTTGCGTTCGGTGTTTGTCCTATGCAACAGGTGTTGGAATTGAGTGTCAAGTCGGGCTTCGCAGGCAAGGATGTCGTCGCTGAGACGGGCGTCTTGCAACGACAAGGTGGCCTGCAGTGCAGTTGTCTGTCTTCGTTGTTTGTGTGCATGCTTTGCAATGCTTTCTAGCGGGTCGCACACATGATATTCTTGACATAATTGTTGGTTGCTCTTGCCTGTGATGTGCACGGGTTGTTTGGTGATGTGCCTGAGTTGCTTGTAAAAGGAGACAGCAATGCAGTGCGAAGCAGCCGGTGTCAAGCCGACCTGCGGCAGGGCATACAGCAGGCTGCTGACCACGCAGGTCCGCCAGATCCTGAGGCGCATGCAGAGTGGGAAGCCGCGATGAGTGATCACGGGTTTCAGCCGGTCAAATGAGGTCTGAGCCGCCTGGATTCGTCTAGTAGCGGTTAGATCTTCCATGCGGGTGTAGCTGAGTGTGGCGCCGAGGTAGTCNAAGCCGCGATGAGTGATCACGGGTTTCAGCCGGTCAAATGAGGTCTGAGCCGCCTGGATTCGTCTAGTAGCGGTTAGATCTTCCATGCGGGTGTAGCTGAGTGTGGCGCCGAGGTAGTCGTGCTTAGAGGCCACTGGCAGGCGCCAGGAGTGGTCCTCATGGTGAAAGATTATGTGTGGCTTATTGTCGTGAATCCGCACGAGCTTATCTCGTACACGCTTGGCCTAGGTCCCGCCGAGATGTAGGAGAACAGCGCACTTAGTGGGGGCTACGGTCAGACCCAGTTTTTGCAACACCCACAAGGCCTTGGCAATTGTGCTTTGATGTGCTGCATCAATTCCGCTTCGGACCGCACCATTGCCTAGAAGAGCGTGTCATCGGCAAACCAGGTACTGTGTTGCTTGCTCCACTCAGGCCCCATCTCGCTCATAATGAGCACAGTGAAGAGCGACCACACCCGGGGCGAGATCGCACATCCTTGGC